>VMBQ01001837.1:96584-159852 GCA_007657795.1 Dreissena rostriformis | reverse complement strand
ATTGAAAACCTGGTTTTGTGACAATTTTGTCCCTTGTCTATAAATGGAACGAAATGGTTCTCATAAAAACAATTGTTAATGAAGTAGTTTGAACCTCTTAATACATTTTAAAACCTAAAAAAAATATTTTCTATAAATGGAACGATATGGTTCTCATAACAACAATTGTTAATGAAGTAGTTTGAACCTCTTAATACATTTTAAAACCTAAAAAAATCACAAATAGTTTATAACCATTCATATTTTGTTGTATGCATGTGTTTCTATGTAAACACATTTTAAAAATTTAAACACAAACATAATTTTTTATATATTTTATATTAAGTGTAAAGTTCGAAAACAATCTTTGTAACCGCACGGTTCAGAAGTGTGTTTTTTTGGCATGCACTATCGTATGGAAGTCCTCTACCAAGTTTGATCCAATCATGCATCTGTCGTCGAAATTGGCCCCGTCTTAGGTTTTACCTGTTTTCTGTATATGTATATAGTGAAAACTTCAAAATCTTTTTCTGGAACACCGCAAAACCCAAATGTAATATGTTTTGCCATTTAACAGTGTTATGTGGTCTTAAATGAAATTCATTAAAATCATGCCCCTCTGGTAACAGTTCGCCACGTCCTACACAAATGTATATATATTTCCCCCTTATATGTTTATAGTAAAAACTCCTCATGGACTATCTGCTATATTTAAATACTATGTAATGTATAATAAGTACCAATCATTCGAACAATTATGTACCACATCGATGTTTTGATACTATTAATTTGTTAATGTATTATTTTCTTGCAATCATAGCACAGGGGCCAGGATAAAATGCATCATGTCATAAGTAACTGATACCGACTTGATGACGACTACTTCTCTTGAAGCCCCATAATGCTACACATGTACTTAAATACTAAATGAAGTTATTGCGACACAACGAATGGTCATGGCCCATTATTCCAACGACATACACACTGTTGAAACTTGATATCATATCAATTCATTGCAAAGACATCTTCTTTCTTGTCATGTCAATCATAACCCATGTTCACATATATTATTAACGTTATAATCGTTCTCTGGCATCTAACACTGAGGCCTCATCGTTGAGCATTCAAATATCCAAACCTAACATGTTTCACTGTGTTACGACTTTTTATATCTTGTCTGCATCGTTGGTTTTTAAATGCATCGAAACACACATCCCATAGAAAATATCTGAATACATTAAAGTATAACTATATTCAAAATAATGGTATTTATCATCATGTGTTGGCGCAACACTTCACAAGAAGTAACTATTATGCAGTGTATATTGATTGTAATATAGAGACATTTTAATGTTTAATTGAACATTGTACATGTGTCTAGTTTCGAACACACTGTCCTGTATTATTTGAAACATACCATTTGGTAGTTTTCCCAAGCATAATAGATATAGATTTAGACACCTACACGCCTTATAAATGTCTAACTTATATAGGTATTGTCTTTGTATATCCGGTGAATTAGTTGGAAAATAAGAAGTTATTTCTATGCAATATAATGCGTCTATTCACAAACGGGTAATTTAGCGAAGTGCTTTCAATACGCTCTTGAATGCAAAACTTGAAGACACAGCCTTTTCGGCATGCTGGACACTATCCGTCCCCTCTCCGCGAAAACGAAAAGGAAACAGCGGACGGGGATATATAAACAGGTGTGCATGTCGTAAATAGTGAAACAAAGTGCTTAAAGTGCTTAAAACGAAATCGTGCTGAACTACAACAACCTGTGCAGAGGTGCAGAGGGGTTTAACTGATGTAATTAACCGTGTATATCGATTAACTTTATAATAGCTCATAAATAAGCCGTTCATTAAAACAAAAAAAACTTATATTATTTTAGAAGAAAGACGTACACTTACTTTAATGAACCGTGTTATTTTGTGCTTTTCTCTGTGTATACGGAGTTTATTGATGGTTAACGATAATTATGTACCGATTTTCCCCACGGACAAATCGAACAATGTTCTATTATGTTCAAACCCATCAATGGTTGTAGTAGTTATCCGTTATATTTTGATATCTCGTAGATTTATGTCAATGGATATTGTGTAATTAGATGATGTATCATACTTTTAAATGATATCAAAATGATCATTATTAAAACATAAATATCATGTGGTATGCTTATGAATTGTTAAATATGTTAAAATTATAACGAGTATACATATTACAGCGTTAAAGTATGTAATCGAAATGATTTACGATATGAATTCATATCACCACATGTACTGATACTTGTATACGTATTGCATTGCTTCATTTACATGCATTGTTTAATGAATAATAAAACTCTTTTTTTTTTCAATGTTAACCATGTAACTTTTTTTGTTTCGCCAGGAAGATACAAGTACTCGTGATATCGAAAGCTTTATTCGTGTTGGCAAATATGTAATGATCCTCTCAATTCTTTTTAAAACAAAAATGGCATATGTTTATGCTTCTCGTTCGTATCAACAGGAATTTATTATTATGTTAACGGTAGATATAAAATTGTGCGAAATGATAAAAGATACAAAAGTTTTCAGTATAACAGGATAGCATAGTTGGGAATCATATGTTGACTTCAACTCTTTCTGGTTAAATTATTTTATCCCAAAAAATAACGACAGTATAATGACAGCAAAATGTTTGTCATGAATAATGTATTATATTTATATAGGTTTTATCTATGCATCCTATGCATGTACTTTTGGCAGCCTTTATTATTAGAACTGTATTAAAATAGTCAAAAGTACAATTTATAAACAGGTGTATGAAAGTACTAAGCGTAACAAAAGGAATTTAACACTTGTATAACATGTATTATAACACTGTGTGTCACAGTTTGGCTTAAACAATTCTGTTCAACTAAAACAATTCGCAAAACAGGAATTCTTCCGAAATTTAATCTGGATTGTTATATCCGGAATACACTTTGCGATTTCCTTGAGTAAGCATTTACAGCTCGCCCTTTGCACGCAAGCTTCGTAATATATAATTTAAACTATATTTGCTTAATTCAGGCTTTGTGATGTATTGGTATATGCGTGTTTTGTCGAAATGCCTCAATGCAAATAAACAATCGCGTCCAACTTAAATTTGGTTTGTCTTTGTTTTCTATTTAAGTACGAGCCGGTTACCAAGCTTTTGACATAGCAGGATGGGGGCACGCGACCGTTTACAGAAAAGCTGGGATGGACACGTCGATTTTACGTTTAGTGTAATACAATATAGCACAAAAGAAGTTTTAAGTTACACGCATTTCATCGAAGCGAGTTTCAGTTCTTTTTTAAATGAATTGTTGCACAGATTTGGTCTGTTTCGGTGTTATATCACAAACTGATTCAAAAGTTTATTAAGATACTATTCATTAAGTGCAGAACGTATTGTATTAAATACAAAGTTTGTATTGCATTCGAAACAATAGATTTTAATTTGGCAGTCTGATGAGGAAAATTGCTTCCTACGGTTAAAATCTTATGTCGAGTTTCAGAAGAGTTTAAGAATCAAGACAAAACGTACCAAAGGAATACACGATGGCTAGAAAATGTGTTAGTGTACCATTAATGTTGGCTTTTTTCATTTACGGTCTGACTATAGGTAAGGCGAGTTTCTTTTTAATTATGAAATAGCGTTGAGTAGGTTTAAGAAAATTTTCACTGTGAATATTATATTTTCCGCAACTGACAAATATCAACAAGAACATTTCAAATACAATAATATTTAACAGTATAAATAAGTATCAAATTTCAAATAGTGTACTTTTTATCAACATACCTGTGTTAGTTCCAAATCGAAAAATTACATTATATGTGTTATAGCTTTTGTGACCGCATATTGTTTGTTTGATTTTAACGAAGCGTCACAAGAAAGATGTGTGGTTCATCAGAGCTTTACAGTTATTTTTAAAAATTAAAACTTAAAAAAATGTCATTGCAGTGGAAGTGCTCAGTTTTTTTTTAACTGGCCACGCCCAGGGGTCATATGATTTATATGGATTTATAGAGAGAATAACTTTAAAAATATCTGAAACCGCAAAGGTCAGGAGTTTAATATTTGTTTTGTAACATGGTGAAGGGGTCCTCTACTGAGTGTATTCAAATGATGCCCCTGGGATCAAAACTGACTATGCCCCAGGGATCACATAATTTACATGGATTCATATAGTAGATAACTTTATAAATCTTCTTCTCTAAAACAGGCCCAGAATGTTGATATTTGGTGTGTTACATCGTACAGTGATTCTTTACTTAGTTTATTCAAAACATGGTCCTGAAGTAAAACAATTCCCACGCCCTATGTAACAAATGATTTATACAGACATATAGTAAATCAGTTGTTAAATAGTTGGTTATTCGTAAATGGATCCCGGAAAAAAAAAACGCATGATGCCTCTTGGGTCCAAACTGGCTGCAATGCAGGGGTCACATGGCTTATGTAGGCTTATAAATAGAAATATAATAAAACCGCTGAAACATGAAAAAGAGGTGTTATATTTGGCATGTGGGACTTTAATATGTTTGTTTACTTCATGAACTTAAGTTCAAAATTGGCCCTGTCAGACTTGGAGTTCACGTGTTTTGTGAGCTTGTCTTAGCACAACATGCTTATGGTCTGCTTATATGATACCGTTATGTCCGTTCTGCGTCCATGTGTACGTGTATGACGTGTGTCCGTCAACCGTTTCCTCAAACAACGTACCCTCTTGTTTGTGTTTGTATATGTATTTGGTCACGGGACCACAAAAAGGATTTTTAAGTTTGTAAAATGAAAAATTAATAAATGAATCTTCTCCTCTTAAACCGCAAGGCTCAACATTATAATATATAGTGTGTTCTTTTGTATTGTCATTGTCTTAAATCGTTGTTCAACTTATTTTCATTAGGTCAAACTGGCCCCACCTCAGGGACCGCCAGGTGTACATAGACTTATAGTATTATTTAGACATAATTTTTTTACAACGAAGAACAAGGCTTTCATCTTTAGTAAGTAACACCATTTACAGGAACTCCACACACATATAATAAATTATGCTCTTGGGGCCAACACTGGCCTCGTCCTGAATAAACTGAATTTTGCATAAACTTGTGTACATGCCTAACCTAGAGGAGCTCTACTTTATTTGTAAAACGTTGGCCCTTGGGATCAAAACTGGCCACGCAATTAACGGTATTGGATATACTTATGTATGAACATAACACTCGCTTTCTTCAAAACAATTGTGTATGATATTGTAGTATGGTTCACTGCTACATGTCTTCACATCATGCCTAAAGTGTCAAAACGGGCAACACCCCATGGGGCTTATGTTGAATATGGCAACAAACGTTTTAAATCATATAATCACGAGGATCAGTGCTTTTATAGTTGATAAGTAACATCCGATAATAGTCTTATACATACTTTATTCAAATATGCATGTTTTATATAGAATATAATTCTATAGGAACATAGCAAAAAGCAAGACCAATATGTGTTATTATCGGTAATATTGTATATAGGGCCTAGTTGGTTTAACTTATTCCAGTGTAGACAAAAGTAGCCATAACCCTGGTTTTTCAAGTACGATACAACTGAACTACACTTTTGCAGATTAGCGGTAAAGGCTCCTCGGGTTCCTCGAGTATTATACTATACAACATATTTACTCAACTAAACTTCTCTCAAATGACGAAGCACACATATTTGATGCTTGATATTGGACAACAGGACCTGGTCCTTTACAACGATTGTTCACATAATGCCCCTGGGTTTGAAACTTGCCACGTCGATGTACACACTTGAGCAATCTAGGCAAATTTTGGCCCTCTTGTTAATTGATCACTATACTTAATATTCCACAACTGTGCTCACTACAGCCCAACTAGCTGTGTATCCAGTTGTGTCTGCTTTTATTTAACCAGTTGTATTTACTACACTTCAACCTCTTGTTTCTATTACTCTATTACAGTCAAACTTGCCGCCTCTTCCACTGTCCAGCATGTTGTGTCTACTACGGGCAAGCCTCCTTTGACTACTACAGTCCAACCTGCTGTATCTACTAGAGTCTAACCGGCTATATCTACTACAGTCCAACCTGCTGTTTCTACTATGGTCCAATTTGCTTCCTACTAAAGTTTAATCTACAATGGCAACTACAGTCCGTCAAAGTGTGCCTCATACAGTCCTACAAGGTTTGTCTGACAACGACTGGCCAAGTGTGATAACTACAGTCTGACAAGTCGTGCTCACTACAGCCGGACAAGGTGTGTCTATAACAGTCTGACCAGGTGTGTCTAATACAGTCCGACCAGGAGATCTAACTACAGTCGGACAAGGTGTGTCTAATACAGTCTGACAAGGTGTGTCTAATACAGTCTGAAAAGGTGTGTCTAATACAGTCCGACCGGGTGTGCTAACTACAGTCGGACAAGGTGTGTCTAATTCTTTCTTGCCAGATGTGCCTAATACAGTCTGACCCGGTGGGCTAACTTTAGTCTGACCAGGTGTGTATAATACACTGCGACCCGTTGTGTCTTAAACATTCTGACCAGGTGTGTTTAATACAGTATGACCAGATGTGTATATATAGGATCTGACATGAGTTGTCATATCATACCATAATTTATTAAATGAGTTCAGGAATTTTGTTAGTATTAAAGCGAGCCTTTGGCGTATGACAACGAGTGTCAGATCTTTTTTATCACATGCTTTTAAACTAAATAAAATACATATTTATTGGCCGAACAAATGCTGATAGATCTAAAAGTTGTTTACTTTCGTGACGTCATTTCATGTTGACGACGTCATTTCACCAAAATAAAGCCATGCGATTGGTTAGTTATTGATTCTGTAGCCAATGGAAACGCTTAAACATGTTGTTTTACACATGTGTAATATAAAAAAATTCGTAATGTCTGCATTACATTGAAAACAATGTATAGCATGTAATAAAATACCGTCTGACCAGGTGTGTTTAATAAAGTCTGACCAGGTTTGTTTAATACATTCTGACCAGGTGTGTCTTACACAGTCTGAACAGGCGTGTATAATACATTCAAACCAGGTTTGTCTAATACAGTCTAAACGGGTGTGTGTTATACAGTCTGATAAGGTGCGTATAATACAGTCTGACCAGGTGTGTCTTGTACAGTCTGACCTGGTGCGTCTGATACAGTCTGGCCAGGTGTGTATGATACAGTCTTACCATGTGTGTCTGATACACATGGCCAAGTGTGTATAATTGAGTCTGACCAGGTGTGTATAATACAGTCTGACCAGGCGTGTCTTTATCAGTCTAGCCAGGTGTGTATAATAGAGTCTGATCAGGTGTGTATAATACAGTCTGGCAAGGTGTGTCTTATACAGTCTGCCCAGGTGTGTCTAATACAGTCTGACCAGGTATGTCTTATACTGTCTGACCAGGTGTGACTGCAATAAGCATACCTGATTGAACTGTAGCACCAACAGCTGGATGAATCGTAGTAGGCAGGACTGGTTATACTGCAGTATGCATTGTTTTTGAAACCATTAGTAAAGTGTGAGAAGCAACTGCATTGTTAACAATATCCGCCATTTCAATTTACTTTTTTTGTTTTCGATAAAGGTGATAGCGTATATTTTAAAATAATTAAAAATCAAATTTAAGTAACTCCCGAATTTTAAGAGATATTTTATGTGATACACGTCATCAGGAAATATATTATAAAACATTTTACCACTCTAAAAGCCATATATTTTGACTTCATCTTGACAACGTCAAGATCATGTTCGAATATGGGTAAAGTGTGGTAAAACACAAGCTTACTAGGTTAAATCGATGGAAATGGGCGAAGTCAAGCGAGCACTAAATATACAACATGACCCTCTTGTTTATTAACCGCCCATTATAGTTGCCGCCACCAGGAACACAAAACCGACTAAATCTGAAGAGTGTGGACAAATCCTGAAGTTTCCTAAAAGCGGATCCCTGGACGATCTGTTTTTGATCTTCGATGCGTCTTATCCTAACCGTTACAATTTTAAAAGTAGTGGTTCCCTGATCGACCTCTTTCGCGACTTCACGAGTCCCGTCTCCAGCAAACCAGACGACGCAGAAGAAGCTGCTGCAGACAAGAAGCTGTTTGGAGGAGCGATTGCTGGAATCTACGCTTGTAGCCATGCGAGTATTAGGATTTTGATAGGTTGTGGCTTCTGTTGTTACCGTATGAGGACCAACGCAAAACGACAGAAGAATAATTCTCCAACGACATATTTGTATTTTTCTTTCTATAAACTAAATGCTTTAATAATTCAATTGTGTACTTTTAACAGTTTGAAATGGCCATATATTTGGCGGTACAAAGCCGAAATTCCGAGTGAAATTAGCAGCATTTAAGTAAAAACGATCTAGTAAAATATACGTGTCCACGAAAAAAAGAATAAACAGTGTTTCATCTATTTTCTACTTAATACTGTATTGTATTACGATTTAGATACACTGGTCGTTTAATGTTACGTTCGCCTTGGTGTAATGGATATGGTGTCCGCCTAGCGACCGGGAGGTCCCGGGTTCGATCCCAACTGTTGGAGCGTTCTAATGATATCCCCCAAAGACACCAAGTACTGGTTCTAGGTCCAGGAAACGGACTCGAGAGCGTTTCAAATACTTAGTAAATATCCTTATTTTATATGAAAAAAAACTAATATAAATTATGTCAACAATAAAATTAATTTGTTGTTTCGAATGTATAATGTATCTATCAATAAACAACATATACTATTGTTGATATGTAAATTATAAAACTAAAAGTCTTTTTGATTGAAATTAGAAAACAAGGGCGTTTCACGAGTTCTGTTAAAGCTTCGCATTTTAACGACTGTGTATTGGTTGTTTTACAGAGACAATTGTAATGTTTTTTATATGAATATACTGGCATATTATGTTAGAATAGTGTGCATATATGTGTGAAAAGCCATGCTGATTAACAGACTAGGAAGACTCTAAAGCGCTCACCTGACTTCAAGACGTACACTAATGGTAGAGGAATGTATCTCGTCAAAGTGTTAGACATCACATGATACTGATTGAACTTTGTATACTTTTTATCAGAGTAACATTTATAAAATATCACATCGTAATTAGATCACAAATTACGCATATAAGGTGCGTACATAGATGATTATTTCGTATTTTGTATTACCTCCTATTATGAACTGACACTGACAGGGGCACATTGTTGTGGAAGTGTGTCAATACCTGTTTATGAGATCATAGATCATCAATGCTTGTAATACATACGATGGTATAATATAATGCAATAATATAGCACAGTTTTTCCAGTTTAAGATTTTTGTCTCCGAAAGAGACGTTAGGCGTGGCTGCCTTGAATGTTTCTTACGAGATTTACCTATGGTGGCATACAGTATGCCGTAACACGTTACTGAATGGTCGTGTTGTACAGTTGTTGTTGAGCATATTTAACGTGATGGATGTGTGCATTTTGTATGTACAGATTTAAGACCTAATACACGGTACCAATCAGTCGGTCATACCAACCACAATACTAAACACAAACATGTTGTTAGTGTGTTTTTGTTTTCCCTATCACGAGCGAAATTGAAAAAGTAATTCCTTTAAATTCTCTTCAGAAATATGGATACATAGAGAGGGCGGGCGTAAAAGTGCTTCTGGTGTGATAACAGATGGTTAAGTCACGATTAACACCAGGTCTAGACTCTAGAGCGGTCGACCACGTTTATAAGCTCCACGTCGCCGATGACATGCAGCCCTTTCATCTCTATGCTTTGTCTTTTCCGTTACCAAACGAAGTCTATGCTGGATCCCATGTTTCAGTTGTGCCTCCGTAGCTTAGTGGATAAGGCGCTTGCGTTGTAATCCAGAGGTCCCGGGTTCGATCCCGGGTCGGGGAACATACATGTCAGTCATGTTTCAGCGGAATGCTGACTGACAAATAAAGGGTAAGCCAGGCATTAAGAAACGTTTGAAAAAAAAATCGATATCGTTATTGAAAAGGCGATAAGATTTTCGACCCCGTATATAATTTTGAACATTGGTCACTATAAGGTTGCAGGCGCCCTTGGAGTGACAATACACGCTTAATTGATCGCACGTGACAATATACCAATATAAATATGCGAAATGTTAGTTCAATCGATACGTACATCATGTCACTCCATTAGGTAGCAATTTCCTATCTGCGGAAGTATCGTTTAGGAACTATTACATTGTTCATTATTAGAAAAGGTTGGAAAACGTTTCATACAATTATTTTACTTAAATCGAGAAAATTTCCAATTCAAATATACATATTTAAGACATTATTTACCTGTTGTGTAAAATAACAATATATGGCATATTTAACTTATTTGTCGACTACCTATTTACGTGGTGATTACAATTATATTAAAAATTAATTTCAATAAAAATTCATTTCATTTATTTGAAATAGCGAATACATGTCTTCGGTAAAGAAAGGTTTAAATCTCGTATTGATTATATAAGACACTAGCAGACGATAATAATCCACGAGGAAATCGATTTCAATAGTGACTTTCTGACGTCACTAATAGGTATATAAACCAGAGTCCTATGCCAGCTCGTTCTTTTCGAAATAGCTTTCGCTTAAACAACCAAGCCACCCGCCCATATATATTGCTGTTTATTATGTTTAACCTTTTTTGCTATGTTCGAATGTACTGCCGAGATATCTATTAAAGAATGGCTGTCAATCTGTTGCGAGCAACCATGGCACACGTTCGGCTTACGTTTATTAACTGTACACGGCTCGTGGGGAAGACCTCGGTTTAATCGTCGGGCCTCCAACCGTACATAGCGGCAGCGCCATGGCATGGATACATCGCCATCGTCCAGAAGTAGGTCAATATCCAGGATGTCGCTGGGACACGACTTCGGTGAATGGATATTATTGGAAACAACGTGTTATTCAGTGTATTTAAATGTTTCTGCCACTTAAATTGCCGTGTACAAGTGCTGTGATTTGTGCCCCTTTTTGTAACGAAATGAATGTCTCTAATGTTATTTGATTGCCGCATAATTTAGTTAGATATTGTTTTATATCACTACAGTTAATTCTTTAGATCTATGACGATCTGACCACACAATTTATATGCCATTATAAATTCATTTTTATATGTTTGATACTTAATTCTAATATGTCATTTAGGCGGAAATTCTATGTCTTGGAGGTGATCGGAAGTATTAAAAGTATAAATAATTAACTATAGAATAATATACATATGTCTAGGGGAGGTAAACTTAGCATTTTGTCGTCATCCATCACGCAGTGCTAGTCTGTGTGAGGATGGCAGGAATGCTTTCAAAATTATTTTCGGGATAGTATGGGTGTTCTAGTACTCGCTCGATGGCACTGCGTGCTTAGGCGTACCCGGAATAGATCCTTTTGGCTTTGGAAATTGTGGCATTGCGAATATTTTAATGTATGTTGCACTTGACAATCGCAGGTACAGCGTACCTAGAATTTAGTTGGCCGGTTGCGTTGTACTTAGCAATTGCTCGTGTATAATGATATATATTTTCGAACCAGTCAGGTGTTCGTTGAAATAGGAACTGCATAAATAAATAGCAGGTACTGCGTAACTAGAATTTAGTTGGCCGGTTGCGTTGGCCTTAGCAATTGCGCGTGTATAATGATATATATTTCCGAACTAGTCAGGTGTTCGTTGAAATAAGAATTGCATAAATAAATGTGAGCACGTTGCGGAGCTCTTGCAGAATAGCATAGAATGCGGTACATTAACTGGTGGCGATGATTGCAAGCTAAATTAATAGTGCAACTGGGTTGGGGGTTATCTTTAGGGCAGTACTTCCGGTCGCCTCCGCGACATGCCTCAGTTGTAGTGCAAGTCTTTAGCTGAGGTTTTATTTACTCTAGTGCTAGTCTGGTGTAAATTATATTCCGCCATTTGGCCAATAAATTCCATTTATCTTTTTGTATTGTTCCTTTCATATATTGTATTGTTCAACAATAGAATATCAAATTGTGTTAACGTTATGTTACACATTTAAGAATTGTAATAAAAATGTAATTGACAAAGTTGACTTTTGTAGTAATTATTCAAATAACTCTAACCAGATGAATGAAACGAATCTTGGTTAACAAATGGGGTAGTGAGCTGCTTTCTGAAATGAATGTATGTATATATTTGTATTTGCATATGGGAGCATATAACAGATTTGAAGACAAATCGCAACTTTAAATATATTGCACGAATGTGTGTTTTCTACACTTTAGTAAAAACAAATAGTGAAATATAGCAAATCATGAAAGTACAGATACCATATCAGGAGAGATACTATTGTTCAAATCAACTAGTTTTATTTCCGAATTACAACTATAAACATATACTGATTAACACTGGGTGCATTGGAACGGTCAATGCAAAGCATTCGATGTTTATACCGGTTTGAGGGCAGGTCGAACTTCACAATAACCCCAAAATTAATCGTCATGTGTAAACCACAACACACAAATCATTGTAAATATATTATACTTTGAATCATTTTTTTTGCAGAAGAAACACGCGACAACATATCGCATTATAATAAACATCCACGCATACAGTTTTTATAAGATGAATAACACTATCATAATATACCATTTTACATGTAGAATATTGAATATGTTACATATACATTACGAGGAGAATCACCAATGTACTATGCAATACGCCTTAGATGAATAACAATTGCATAAAATACCATTTAACATGTTGAATATTGAATAATTCACACAACAATAACGAGTAGAACCACCCAGAAACAGTCCAAAAAACCTTTTGCGGTCGCATTCCTGTCAGCTTTACCACCATCGCCGCAATAGGCGATATAATCTTTCTCCTCGATCTTGATCTGAAAGGCCTTTGATTTATCGCATACTTTAAATCACATACCCGTCACTTGAACGCTCGAGTACAGGTTTTGTGCTGATTGAAATGCAGCAATGAATTTAGAGTTTTTAGAGTCTTCACATATTTCCGGAACCGAAGAGTTCAGAACCAGAATTTCACAATCCTCGCTGTACATTTTCAGTTGTTATCTCTTTATCTGAAAATAAATCATTTGTTTTACGCAACAGACGCTTTTCTGGGATAGCTTGGTTTTAGTTTTTTAGCTCGTCTGTGTATTTGGTTGAAAAACTCAACTTAACATGGTCATATTGCGCTGTTTCCTACTATGGACATACTTAGATTAACTAAATCTAGCCATATTTTGTTTGCCACTTTTATGTTTAACATAAATGTAACAAGAAGTAACTAGAGCTTATTGATTTTATCTGGAATAATTTAAAACGTCTTACTATGTCAATTAAGGAAACATAATTGACTCCAGTGAGTATTTTTACCACACAGTTAAGATTTAACAAAATTGGTACAGGTCGACAAGATTATGTTACATACAAACTACCATACATTTGGGCCTTGTGGTTTCAGAGAGGACGTTTATAGTCATTTTTCTATTGAATATAGCAAACGATGAAATTGCAGAAAAGTCTAAACATTATAATGGTTTCATGGGATGTGGCTTTTTTTAATCACAGGGGCATATTTTGAAACAAAAAATATAACCTTTTTTACTGCTTAATTCCAAATACTGTGGCTCTAATGTATGTATCTTGGGGGTAAAATATTTAGTTTATACTAAACAATGGAAGCAAGTTACTCCCGGGAGGCATGAACAGAAGATATTTGATTGATGACAATCACATTATGTAACAAAACAAGTACAGCTATAAAGAAACATAAACATTTCGCTATATACATGCCATGATTGACATGAGACGCTCACATGAATTGACGTTTTGATAGTTGATGAATTGTAGTTGTTGCTTGTTTTATGTGTATAATATACAATAAGGAAACATGTTAACAGCAGTGTGGGACAAATTTTGACCACATAGTCTAGGATGAATACATTTTGTTGATGTTACATTCCAAATACCAAACCGCTAGGTCTTCTGGTTTCGGAGTAGACAATGTGTGTGAGTAAAACTATGTTTCTATTAAGGTGTATATAAAAGACACCCCTGGGACATCGCCAATTTTATCTTCAGTTAAAGACTCTAACAAGGGCAAGTATATGAACAAACATGGTACATCATATGACGTTGCATACCAACAAGTGGTATGTAAGGACTTCATAACCTATACCCACAAAAGTTATTTGGCCGGGCCAGGGATCGAACCCGCGATCCTCGGATGTGTAGCTTCATCATCTGAGATAGCTGGTCCTAATACAATGTGCATGTGTGTAATTTATAAATATCAGAAGTGACTAAACCACATTATTTGTGAGTATATACGATCATGTTACTTTTTTTCAAAAGAGATAAAACACTGATGAATCAAAAAATAGAATTAAATTTCGCAAGAATTGTACCACAATAAGAATGAAAAATTGTATTCAATTGCAAATAAATATTTTGCGCGTATAGCATGACACTTTTTTGTTCATACTACAGGTAGACACAATTTTGTTCTAACAACAAATATGAATAAACGTGTCGATATCAGCATCTATTTGCTAGAAATTTCACTGAAGTAAACAATATTTTATTGATGGTATAATATAATAATTGTTCATTCATTTTATTGAACTGCCCTACGTATAAAACCACAAAAATTCAAACCAAGATAAATATTTTGACCAAACTTTATGCAAAGAAACTGTGGCCTCGATAGTGGTAACGAGCTAAACGGTAACGAACACGTTTTTTCTAAGGTTTGGCCTCGTGACATAGCTTTTGCACCCATGCGATCCAGATTTATCCTTTACAATATATCATCAAGAATAACACTCTGGATAAGATTCATCCACGTTAAGTCATAAATATGACTTCCGGAATGGTCAAAAGTTGTTGTTAAAACCTAATGTTTGACCTTGCGATACTCAATTTCGACATTTGCATATATTGTATCAAACACATTTCATTAATTTGAAGACAGAGCAAAGCAACTGACCTCTAGCAAGCAGCAAATAGTTGACGACGCACAGCGCACACGGAAGAACGCCGGACAAAGACTACTTATCGCGTAAGCAAACCTTATGTGATACATTGAGCTAACATAGATCGAAATAAATTAACGATACAGGCCGTCATTCCGAGAATTACTGTCTAAAATGGTTGTTTGAGACAACATTATCCGTTTTTGATGGAAATTTGTTTATAACATACATTATACCTGTCACATTTATTCAGTAACGTATCACGTAATAAACGAGTGTTTGTTGCGCACTATTGTTTATTTATAAAATGCATTAAAATGCATGTTGTTTTTATGTTGTTGTTTTGATGTTGTTTTCAAACCTAGCGCTTTGATGATTTACAAAAATAAATGATGTCTTTTTAGCAAATGTATCAAATTAACTTAACATTGAATTATTAGGGGACGTTATACGATATAACAACATGTAACGTCTGTAGCTGATATGTTGAAAGAAATCCCCTTTAGATTAAATTATCTTGACCTATCTTAAAATTCGGATGTGGTTATGTTTTCAAAAACTTTTAACAGCAGCATATTGTGTGTTGGTGTTTAGACGATCAACCACGTGACATCCGATCTCGTTCGCAAATATTTCACCTTAAATAAACATTAAACAATGATAGCACATGCGAAAAATAACTGTTTTAGCTGAGTTAAAACCTTTTTAGACAAGTGTTATCACGTCAGTTAACGGCATTTGTTTTATCGAGTTATATTCTGGTACTTACAGTTGTAGTAAACAAACGTAACGAAACCGGAATTTCATATTTTAACGCAGCACATGATTGTTCTCTAAAAAGATAATTTATTATTATCGTTTTGTGGACCATTAAATAAAATAAAATACGTGTACATCGACAAAAACAATACTGAAGAAAATATAATTTTATATTTTAGCTCGATGTTTAGACAAGGCATTATAAGCGGAAGAACGAACGATGCATTTGCGATCAAATAATCCAACATGTCGAAATAATGTTACTATTATGTCAGCTATTGAATAATACTACACTGTCACCGGAGGATAATATATTTTATTTTCTCAATTTGTATTAATAACTTAAAACACATATTGCACATGTGTATATTAATGTTTTATCGCCAAGCTACTTAACTACATTTGAATGACAAGATAAATTTCTAAGTCACTAGTGCTATTTTACTTTTTAACGTGCGGTTGATTTAATGAAGTCTCTGACATTCCTCTTTGCGAGTCTGGTAACCTGATAAAAAACGCACATGTCAATCGTCAGTGTATCAGGTGATTTTTATGCATTGATTAAAAAACTGCATATCCAAATCTAAAAGAAGTTCATCACAATAAAGATTATCGTGAAGTTCGGCTAGGTCTGATTGCATTATGAATCATGTTAGTCAATCATAAAGAAACTTTTTTACAAACGTAGATTTAACATAAAAAATGTATTATTTCGAAAAGAAAGTTGCCTTATTTGCTCTTGTAAAACATAGAGAAGCACTTTACAAGCGGACTTTCCCGTTGTAAATGTATAATTAACACCTGGTATGGTTTGTAATAAATCGATCATTGTTGATCATTGTAAAACAAACACGTGCTCGACAAGATACATGTGAGCAAATGAGACGTAACGACGTAATGAATATTGCTCAACAATGTAAAGAAACCAATTTTATAATCATATGAAATACTTTAAAGATTGAATATTTAAAAAAAAAAATAACCACTGGTTATGTAGTGTATTTGAGAGATTCTTTTCTCGTGTGTACCTGTTTCGCTGGCGCGGGAACATTGTCACTACAGTGTATATGCTTGCATTTTCTTAATAAAAGCAGAGTTATGTACATTGTACCTTTTTATTTTGGCTCGTGTGCGTCAAAAGTCTTCGGAAACACTCTTAAGATCTTTTTTTTTCTTAGAACGAGACTTGTTGCCTTAAGAGCAGATCTTGAGGTCCTTGGGTGGGTATTGAAGAAGGGTTTACGGGATCGCTTGGGGCACACCATATCCAACTCGCCATTGCTACCATCTTAAAATTGCAGGTGTTTCACATAAGCACGCTGGTAACGTGGTAGCATAGTAACGTCGTTACTATGACTCTCTTTTTAATTATGTATTTCCTGAGATATTATTGTGTTAACCGAATGTATAACAGATTTATTTTAGTCCTCGCAAAACAAACACTTTTCCACTATATGTGCATAGCCGTGTTTGCAAACATTTAATAAAAAATGCTGTAAGCTAAGAGGGAATATAGATGTTTTAAAAAAGACCTTAATTGCTTCTTCATTGACGTTGAGAAAGCCATTTATCGCAAGAGTCAGTATTCTGTATGTATGAAAGTACCTATAGTCGATGATAATGAAACTTAATTAAAATGTACAGTTACTACCGTTCAATAATGTTAAGTACCGACATTTAATGTATATATATTTTTATCATTTTAACAGGAAGTTACTGTGTTCGACGTTTTGCTGGGTGAACTATATGAGCTGGTAAATTGCTTGCCAAGAAATCCGAAGACCCCGGGATCGATTTCCAACCCGGTAATATTACTAGCGTGGGGATTGATCTGAATAGTATATATATATACCGTGCACTTTTAGTCTTTAAACACGACATCAGTCACTTATTTACATGTTTTACTTAGTGCTGGTAATTTCATAAGAATATTAATACTCAATAAACATTATTAGTAGAGATAGTCCTAATTAAGTATGTTCAAGGGAAGTGACCAATGGCCTATACAATACAGGTCAATACGTATAGCAAGACAACACATAACCAACGATTACATGTTTTTGACATCACCTTGCACAGCATTTTGGCCTTTAAACCGGTCGATTGGCGCGCCTTAAGAACCACTGCCATACTCGTATCAATAAACATAAGACAGCTTTACCCAGAACGTGAAAAGTACCGTCATATGACTGACATGCTGTGAGATACCGCAAAAAATGCTAATAAACACACATACACATTTATACTGAAAGACAAACAAAATACCACCCATGACTTCGAAAAATATTAGATAGATCGTGCTGTTAATGGATACTATTCCATTGAAGTAGATACACTTATATATAGTTTGAAATACGCTTTGATATTTTAAGGCCAAGATTGGCTAGTGGTAGCGCATATTTGCAAATACTATATTTGATTGCAGTTTAAAATATTTAACATTAGTTGAACAAGATCTCTGCTGTCGGAGACAGATGCCCCCCCCCCCCTCGAACAGGGCCTTGATACAGGATATTTTGCAACAAAACTGACCATAAGAGTTAAACTTATCATATTAGTGTGACTTAGCCACTTACTGTATAAGTGAATATTTTTGCGTGCCGAAAAGTTAGCGAATTCAAAATAACAGAAAATAAGAGTGTGTAAATGTTAGCGAATTGCCCATACATGTATCAAAAGGGCATACAAATATTTAAAGTTGTAAAAACTGCAATTTATTGCTGTTTTCATACACGATCGTTAGTTTACACAATTGTTCAATTGGCGAAATATAACTGACTTCATTTAACATTGTTAGTGTTGTGAAATTTATTTGTTATGTTTAGGACAAATTTTGTTCTATGTAAACTGTAATGATATGTGATCGCACTTATTTTGTGAAATAACATGATTTCAGCATTGTTTGTTCTGTCCTTTTCTTTGTCAAAAATTGCTGTTTGCCAGTAGTTGTTCACTTGCATTACAAGAATGTATAAGACCATTGCGAAATGCAAGTTTTTTGTTAACACCTCCATTGTAATGGGTGCTGCGATCGGTAATGGGAAATACATGTAACTATTAGCAAGGCCTTTTCTCTGATAACAATAATCCTATTGTTATCAAGCAATAAGTTGTGAAAACATGTTTTTCTACCGAGGCTTGATAGTAATTCAAACAAAATAATGAATATATTTTTTTTATAAACTTGTTTATATATATTCATCCAACAACTTATAATCGCAATTATTTGTAATCGATCATAAAGCAGTTTTTTGTTTATCTTTAACCGCTGTCAAAATTAAATTTCTTCCATGATTAACAGTATTTATCTTTACCCGGTGTCACAGTAAATTTCTACCTTAATGGCGGCGCAATGTTGGCTGACAGAAATTTTAACGAATTCATTGCGTTCGCGAAACATTTCCACTTCGCTAACTTTACCACTTATACAGTAAATAAGTTTTTAGTTGACACAGAATTATGCACTTCTGTTAAATCATCATTATAGTAAATGGGTTGAGAATATTATAGTATTATAACACGCGTTGTCACGATGATCGAATACAATCGATTAATCGTTGTTGGATGAGAAAGTCAGCGATAATCGATTCTCTTTCCGGATAATCGATGTCGCTGATTTAGTAGATAATTATTGTAAGACTGAAATTGAAATTGAAATTGAGATAAACTAAATCGGCAGTCAAAGGTAAGCATCTGTGTTCGTTTATTACACAGTTTATGTTTTACATATCACCCGTTTATTGTGATAAAAAGCACATTTGTCAACATTAAAAGTTATATGAACTTCTGTTGTCGCAATATATTCTATTTATTTGTCCTTTGTATAGAGCTTGATACATTCAGCTCAACATGACAATACTCTGTGAACTTATTTTGAATATTACACGAATTATAATCGATTATGTATGTTTGATTTGATTCGATAATCGATTATGAATTTTGTCTGATTTTTAATCACTAATTATAACTGATGGTGCTCGTATATTTTTTAACAAAGAGTGTGATCTTTAGCATGCACTGCATGACATGTTTTTGCTGTTTACACTTGAAAATGTGTCCTTAAAAGGGATGACACTTTAAAATTCATACTTAGTTTAAACCTGTTTATTTTAGCTCGCTTTCATCGAAAGAGTTAGCCATATTGAAACACTATCGAGTCTGTTTCCTGGGAAGAACCAGTACTTGGTGTGTATGGAGGAGATAATGATGGGCTCCCTAAGGAGGGATCGAACCCAAGAACTCCCGAGCGCAAGGCGAACACCACATCCACTATACAACCGCGACCTAAACTCATATTCGACACAAGGTTAATACTAAAGATTATTAGATGTAACACAGAAGGGTTAATACGAAATATACAAAAGCAATCACAATATGTTAATACACAAGCAAACAAGTGAACTTTGTTTTTTTACCTACGAATGTGAGTATGATTTGATATGAACCTCCATCATCTGATCCACTTTTTAAAATAGACTGAAAACACAACTGGCCTCTAAGTGTGACCTTGACCAGACAGGATTAGCTATGGTATTTTTGTTGCAAGCGACACACCCTTAAGCCATATAATGACTAAGGCCAATACTTCTGGCAATGTATCAGGCGCCATGGTGGAGTCGTTGCAGAGTTACCCATGGAAATTGTGCGAGGCCAATGTATCTGCGAAAAATCAGGCCGATCTGTCCATCCGCTCACGAGTTATCAATCGGACATGATTTTTACATTCGATGTCACAGTGACTTTGATCATTAACCTGAATTTCAATAGGGATTATATACTGTTCATGGTCAATGCATCTTCAAAGTATTAGGCTTATCACTTCATCTTTTGATGACATATCCAATCGGAAACCAATTTAACACTTAATGTCACAGTAACCTTGACTTTTGAACTAGTGACCCCAATTGCAATATGAGTCATATACTGTCCAAGGCCAATGCACATGTGAAGTATAATTAAGCCAATCGGTCAAATTCGTTGACGAGTCATTGATCGGAAACGATTTTCACACTTATTGTGACAGTGGCCTTGACTTTTGACCTAGTGACCCCAATTTCAATAGGGGTCATCTACTGTCCAAGGACAATGCACGTGGTAAGTGTCAAGCCATTCTGTAATCAGTTGACGAGTTATTGATCGGAAACGATTTCACACTTTGTGTGACAGTGACCTTGAGCTTTTACCTAGTGACCCCAATTTCAATAGGGGCCATTTACTGTCCAACGCCAATGCTCGTTGGAAGTATCAAGCCAATTTGTTTACAAGTTATTGATCGGAAACAATTTTCACTCTCAGTGTGGCAGTGACCTTGACCTTTAACCTAGTGACTCCGATTTTTAAAAGGTGTCATATAATTACAAAGGCCAATACACATGCGACGCATCAAACCAATTGGTCAATCCGTTCACAAGTTATTGTGAAACAAACTGATCTACCGAAAAATCGCCAGACCGACCGATCGACCGACATCCAGCAAAACAATACACCCCTCTTCGAAGGGGGGCATAAACATACGAAATTTTGTTTAATATATAGAAGTGAAACTAAGTTCATTTGGATTCAAATTACATGAATAAGATCAAACCATATCGTTTCATGTGGACATTTCACTGACCAAATTACTAAGCATTAAGTAAGCAATTCTTTAAAAGACCCTTTGTCGTTTAGTGTAATTTTCTGCACTTGGTCACTTACCTTAAATTAAGGAAATAAAGGACCTTGAAGTGCGAATTTACTTCATGCGGACACAATTGTAGTTTCACTTTGTTTGTATCTGTATATGCGATGATTAAACTTATCCTTCGTGGAAAAGTTCTAATTGTACATATGTTGCTTAGCAACAGGACGACCAGATAGCCTGATGGCTTTCTATTTCTGATCAAGTTTTCAACGTGCACGGGATAAGAGGCTCCTATTTTTGCATAAACTCACACAAACATGTTCAATGTTCAAAACTGTACGGCTTTTAAATGTATTCAGCTGCTAGATCACAGTTGACATAAACAGGTTATCTAATGTGCTCATTTCCGTTGCAAACATATTCGTTATTTCGTTATCGGGGTTGACAGATAAAACTATTAAGAAGGCCTATTTTATGAAACTTCACACATGCCTTTTATGTGTTTTATCATATTCGCTTTGTTATTTTAGGATGAGTATCTATGGAGCCTATTGACAATTTAATGTCTATTTGTAATGTGATATCCTAAGATACAGACTATTGACTAACTTTAAATTTATATAAACACATTGTTTGATTCAAAAATGTTTTTGACTCGTTATAGTTGGAAAATTAAGTTTTATTTGGCTAGTTTGAAATTCCTTAAATAAATTTTATTTTGGTATATCACCCAACCCCAGTATCTGTCCACACGCATTACTTTTATTATTTACTTAACTGTCGTGACGAGGTCGATTAAATCCGACCTAACACGGTTAATATTCGCTGGACTCTACGAGTCTACGATGATCGTCATAAAACACTACGAAAGTTTGATTGTATTGTTAACAGAAAACGTAACACTGATGGAATAAAATTTATTTTATTTTATTTGTGTGCTTTTTTATTTGCTAGTGCTATTGTCTTACTGGTAATGTGTCTAGCATAATATATATCCGAAGATGTAAGCAAATGCAACCACTATTACATTGTTAGTAATAAGACAAGTCCCACTGGTGTGGGCATCATCATTAGTCCCGCTAGTGCTTGTATCATTATGTATTTTCAGTTGGAAATCGATAGTTCCTTTATTTTTGCACTGTACACTTTTTGAATTGGCTTCAGTAAAATTGGATAAAAACAGGCCATATCCAATCTCATCGTTGGGTGATGCCTTGAAAGTCGTTTTGCAGCCAAGGTCCATAGCCCCCTGCTTACCGTCTGGATCACATGTACGATACACTAACTCTACTTGTAACAGCGCGTCTATATAAATACACAAATATTAAGATGCAGAAATAGTAGTATCATTTACAAAAATATGTTGTTACAAAACGGCAGATCTATCTGTAAATGGTCGGTTATTGGTTGCTTTGTCATGGATTATCATGATGAAGAAAAACCTGTTTCATGTATAAATATATTCTATTCATTTCTGCGTGTACGTCCCTTGAAACAATCCGTGTAATGCTTATCTTTCGTATGGAGTCTATTGTATAACGCCTTAAACACGAATTAAACACACATTCTCACCCGGCTGGTTGGAGATTCCTTTCGCCTCGTAGAGTTGGTAATTGTTGACGCAAGGTACGGAAGGGGGACATTTCACCGGTGGAAGATGTCTGTTCTCGGCGCAGTCGAAATTGTTTGGTTTGTAATATGCGAGCTTTCGTTGATTGTCGACGGGCCAGTTCACAAATCTGTATGCAGTATGCAGACACTCGGTGCATTCTACTAGAAATATTTCCATACCTTTTCAGTGTGTCATTTTATATCATAAAGTTATACAACTTTTCTCTTATCTATACTACATCAAAAAATATTACATTGAATAAACTAAACCAATACTTACCTTGTTTATATCCATGTTTCAAACTATTTAGAGCATCATATTTGCTGTTTTGCCCAATACGATGTAAAATTGATTGAACGTAAAATATTCGGTAGTAGAAATGATATACCTGTCGTCAAACTATCTGTATTAGAAGGGGCGATTATACCGTCTTCATTGATCTTAACGTCGACAATTTTAGGGATGGCAGTTGTACATGCATAACCAGAGAAACTTGTGTTCGAAAACCCAGTGATCTTCATGTCGGGGCTCTGTTCCAACGGGTGACACTCGGTATTAATCGGACTGCCACATCCTCTAACAACCATTTCGACTTCCACTTTAGCACCTAACGCACACACAACAATAAAAATAGCGTTTATATCCTTGTGTTTTTGATAAACATACTCTCTTATAAAGTGTTGAACATAAATGTCGCATCAACATAATAAGAAATACTGTTTATTTTAGTGTAGATGAGTAGCCCCTTCTGTTAAAGTTCATAATCCTTAACTTCTATGTGTAATCATTTTTTAACATCAGTAACTCCGACGTGTATATGGTAACTTATGCCCTATTTTAGGGTCCCTTTGTTACAAAATAAGGTTATCTTTTAACAATTAATTCTTAAAAGGTTGATTTAAGCATAAGACGGTATTGTATTTATTATTAATACAGTATTTATTTTTACAATTATAAACATGTTTTCCGAAGGTTTTTAAACTTGTAAACGTTTTACGTATGAAAAGCGCATGACACGAGGCTTTACGCATGAACATTATCAATAACGGGACTTCAGTGTGGCAAAAATAGTGTTTGGCCTTTCAAGCTTTTTTCGTAATGATTTCTTAAATTAGCATTGGTACTAGGCTTATATCCATCAATAATAATAGGATTTGAATTGTTTTGACAACAGTGTATACCGTCAATACGCCCCATCCAATAAGGAGTACACATTTTATAAATGAAAAATTGTAGGGAAATCTATGTTTCCCAACACAGTTTTACCATTTGCTGAATTCTGTTAAAAATCACATTTCTGAAGATATTTTAACAATTTCACATGTTTTTGTTTTTCCACGGAGTGTAACGGATGTGTAGTGAACGTATTTGTTTTTTCTCTCCCCCCACTGGTTTATCTTTCATCTTTCTTACAGTGGTTTTCACTACGGATCAAGTTTTATAGTGGTTTTCACCCCAGCCGCTGTGGGGCGGGGTAGGGGCTCATGTATTGCGCGCAATATTGTCAAAGCCATGTTTATTTTTATCGATGGAGCTGGACTTAACGATTTAAATACACTCACTGTTTGCTATATGAAATTTAAACAAAAACGTCAAGTGAATTTAGCGATTTCGTTAACGGGAAATGAAGGCACACACAACCAAAGCATGTGCATGTTGCATTTCAGTCTGTTGAGCATAAAAAACATACCAGGATATCCTCGATTGTTGGATGCTGTGGCGTGGTAGTAATGGGTTGAGCAAATTTCATTGATTCCACATTCTATCTTTTGAGTTATCCTGTTTTCGGCACATTTAAAATCATTTCCCTGGTATTGTTGGGCGAGTTCCAAAACTGCGTTCGGTGAAACATTTTCTGATCGCAGAGCAGAATGCTTACACGATGGGCATTCTAGAAAAGAAATCAGGTTGTGTAATGTCAATGTGACACAAATATTCCTTGCTTACGGAAACATACGATGAAACAAGTAAAGTCACCTTTATGTGGCACAGGTATAGATAGTATCGTTGTCATAAATCTTGTTTATGTGACATATGCAATACTCATGTCAATACCGTTGCAGGTTCAAGTTTATTTGTTCAAGAATATGTTTTTTTTTCGAATGCCTTTTAAATAAACATAAATGATTTACCTGTTGCTTTGTATGACCTCCACAGTATTCCGATACAAAATAGCATCCATGTTAACCTCATCTTTCTAGCTGAACGCGCAATCTATTCTCAAACAATGACTGTTAACTCTTACTTTAAATGTTCGTACACGTTTGTGGGCATGTCAGTTATCTCTGCAAATCTTCGACCGTTTAAAGCCATCAAACTTGGCCTTTTATCAGGAATATTCTCAAATCGAGTTCAAAACCTGCAAATGAGACAACCGTTGTATTTTACCAAAGTTGAATACAATATAGTAACATGGAATCATTGTTGACATTGATATATACGTGGTGAACCTAAATTTAACACACGCTACCAACGTCTAGAACAGAATCCAACATATTTATGATAGAGCAATTGGATAAGTAAAATTAATTAACTAATCCGGTGATACTTATTCTTAACGATGCAAATATTTCAAAGAAAATATCTGATCCTTTATGTAAAATAATAGGTGTACATGTTCAAAATAGAAAGGAAAAAGCGCATTTAAAATGAGTGACTTACAATAATATGCAACAATCAGCTGCAAGAAATCATTAACCGCAAAGTGAATTTTGACTTTAAATATATACGCTGTACACTTGTTAATTGCAAAATATATTCTCGGAATATTGGGAACACTAATAGCTGGTAAATGCAATTAATAGCAATCCCATCAGAAGTAAAAATTAGCTTTGCGTTCAAAGAAACCATACGATTTAAAGACCCTAGCTATCGTGTGCATCATGAATTATTAATATATTTGGATGAGCAAATAATAAACTATAACATGGCAAAACCTAGACCAGATGGCAGTGGGGGACAAATTTATTTCCGCGAGCGGAACGGAAGCGGTATGGATGATAATGGTGATAGTGAAAAATCGTGTTGCACTACGATTGATGTAGAAGGTCTAGAGGGTTAAGCATCTGGTTCGAATACCAAATATACCGTTGATCAATAGCTGATTAACATCAATAATGCACTGAATGGCATGACTTGGGAAATAAGCGACTTAAAAGATACGGCGCGCAGAATGTCTGCAGCTACCAACAGTGAGGAAAACGACGACGTGCGGCGACATACCAAATTCGGTCATGGTGTGGCCAGAAACGATGTTTAGTGCCGCAAACCTCGACTGGTAGATGCACACAACTGCGCAAGGGATCGACCGTTTCTCTATTGTGTAGCCAAGGACACGTAAACGGTGCACAGACGAGAGCCTTCTGTCGAAAATGTACAGAAGCTGTGCTATCTGATCGGAACGTGTATCAAAGTCGGTCGTTTGTATTTAGGCATAAATGAATAGTGTTCCAAACAAAATTTATTTATGCACATAAGACTTCTGAAGACTGAACTATGACTACATTAAAGATATGTACAGAATACCTACGTAATACGTTCTTCTGCGTCCCCACTGTCGTAGTTTATAAACCTGACACGGACGATCAGAACCATCAACAGGTTTTTTAGACGGTAATAGGACACAAGTGACAGCAGTAATCTCATACCTGACCACAATCAGAATCATCTGTATTCTTTCGAGACAACCTGCTGTGTGATTCCAGTACAATCTGTAAGTTGACACCTGACTCAAAGCAAGGGCAGGATAAGTTGGATCTGGTTGTTGCAGCTGTCACTTAGCTAACTGTTTAGAGCCATCCGAAGCCACAAAGTATCTTGACTTATTCAGTAGTAGATACGGAACCCTGCGATGTCATGCATTAACATCAATGCCGGAGAGTAAACCCACTTAAAACACGTTTGGATGTGCTACGGAAGGCAAAAGGTTTGTTTCCGCTTCGTTTGTTTAATCTGTTTACCCGATAATTCATGTATCGCTTTAATCGTTGAATACACGTCAGTTATTATATTTATGATATATGTCCCGCTATTAATAAGACAATAAATCAAATAACATAGCTACATTTTGATTTAATATGAAATTGGGCACGACTTTGGTGGAGCCTAGTTTCCTTTAATGTCTGATGAGAGACCCATTATAAATCGGCCAACTGTCAATGTATTTTTCTTGCCTTCACTTTATTTCAGATTATGAAAACCTTGTATCAATGAAATATTATACCAATAAACTGCCTAGGAAACTGAAATAAAACATTGTGAGGCGCATTGTCTAACAAATACATGACATATATGTTATAATGGGTCTCTAATCCGACCTTAAAGGAAACTAT
The DNA here is from genome assembly GCA_007657795.1 of Dreissena rostriformis. Classification (NCBI taxonomy): domain Eukaryota; kingdom Metazoa; phylum Mollusca; class Bivalvia; order Myida; family Dreissenidae; genus Dreissena; species Dreissena rostriformis. Next base: position 132,550 of record VMBQ01001837.1, on the reverse strand, counting down.
GTTCCGCAAAATTCACAAAACAAAATATACCCTCACTTGCTTAATTGCATTTATACCAATACACTAAAATAGAACAATTTTAAAATAGTCATTACGTTAACGTGAACTGAGGGGTAGACAACTGATTCATTTGATTGTTACTATGTTAAGAGAAATATAGTTTTTTTTTGTACAGTGAATTTCGGGTTTAGCTGGTAAATATGTCGCTGCGCTGACTTTCTTTGAGCGTGTTACTGCTGAAGAATTATTTAGTAGACTCTAACTTATACGCAGTGTACATATCTAATGTACACGGGTTTACGACGACTTAAATATACCCTATACAATGTAATTCAAGTTTAAAACACAAAAACATAGGCATTTGTGGTGGAAGTTTTTCTTAATTTGTATTCTAGCTTGTCATTCAATGTTGCATCTGGTTTAATTTTCTCACGTTGTTAACTTTAAAGATTGTGCTTAAGATTTTAAAATCAAAACATTTTAACAATCGCTATGGTAAATATACATGTGTATGCATTTATTGTAAATACTACGCCACTTAAATCACAAAAATTTCAAATTGCCTAAAGCTTAGTTCAAGTTAGTATAACAGTTTATATTTCATTAGACAACTGAATTACAATTTCAGTAAAAAAGAGAGTAAAACAACATATCATACACTGAACAACAACCGTTACATTTCCCAAAACCCCTTATAGTGGAATCTAAATGTTATTTTTTCACGGTATCGCAAAGGTTTTTTATACGCGCGTCTTGAAGATTATCATGGTGTCAAATAATGTTCTCAAATAGTTTGATGGCTGGTAAAATGATAAGTGTATTGGTGGTTTGCATGTACGTGTTGGTGGTTTGCATGTACGTGTTGGTGGTTCGCATGTACGTGTTGGTGGTTTGCATGTACGTGTTGGTAGTTTGCATGTACGTGTTAGTGGTTTTCATGTAGGTGTTGAAACGCAGAAAATAAAAAATGAGCATGTGTGGATTTCTGCAATCGAAGATTTACTAGTTAGTTAAGCAAATTCTATTTTGAAGATGTCGTTTTTGATTTTTTTTTTAAGGTAAATTATACAATTTCAATGATAAACCATTTTAAAATGTATGTTTGCCCGATAGTCTGCAAAAACATCAAGAGTAAGAAAATGCTAATTCAATGAAATAATTTAAAGCAAGTAGCCTTTCAATATTTCATTTGCTTTATATAAAACAAATAGATTTAGTCGAATTTGTTGCGGAACGAAAAATGCTTCCGTGTTAAACAAGATGAAGTTGTTACACAAAAAAAAAACATTTGAGCGTGAAACACATTTGTTTAAATTGCGTTCTTTGTGTGTACACATATATATTTGAGCGTCGATTCAAATAGCTCTCTGCATCCCCTTTCAACGACTTGCATGATTCATAAAATAAACTTGCAAGTATATGAAATTTGAAAAAAATTATCGTTCGACAAAATGCATGTTAATCTACTGACGATCTTGGCGTAATACTCTTAGAATCCTTAGTCACAATAACAAAAATGGTATTTGACATTTTCTAAATACCATTTATTTTATCTGTTTATTTTGTGCTAGATCTCTTCTGCAGCTATCCTGACATTAAATCTCCAATCATAAGCGTTTACGATTTCCGTTACCAACAGGAATTGACAGTAAGTCCTCATTCTTGTGATATTGAAGCACCGTTCAAACCCGGAGAGAGCGGGGCAATATTTTGCGGGAGTGTTGTTTTTCGCCAAATTAAAGTTTGTATAAATAAACAGGTGATCCAAATAGTTCACGTAATTATGGTTTACGACATAAATCTCACTTTAACATACTTGACGTTATTAAAATCGAATGTGTGTTTCCTGTACAATAGTAGAATCTGAGAAATGTCAAAAAACAAAACAGGAATATGTGCATGAAAAACAGTTGGAAGATCATGTATACAAATGGATTGGGCCTGGTATAACTCCAGGCCCAATCCATTTGTATACATGTTCTTCCAACTGTCTATTATATGTAAGTGTTTGTAAATGAATGTGAATATACAATAAAATATGTTTAAACTAAAACTGAAAAGCTGGACGAACTTATTGTTCGCCTTCTTGAGGGCTTCAACACGGTTTCATAATACATATAACACATTTTTGATAAACGCATATAATACCAGCAATAAGATGCGGCTTTGAAAATATTTAAAATATTTTTTTCATACAGCCTTAACAGGGATCGTGTATTTGCCCTTGTCTTATCTAATAAATAATCTTAAACACAACAACTTAATTTTAAATCGGTCCATTTATACCAAAAAAAAATGCATTAATAGATTTGGAATGACACTTATGACGCACGTTGAAGTATTATGCATTATGTGGTTAGAATATTGATAGGTGTGAAATAGAATAACAATTAAAATGCGACTTCGTTGCCAAAAATGTAAATGTGTCATAGTTATGCCATTCCGTTGTTTGGCAAGTGTAATTCCCAGCATTATTAATGAGTACTGATTTCCGAACGTTTTAACCCACCATCCATAATAATTTTCTATTTTTGGGTTGTTTATCAGCAAAANTATTGTGTCGATATTTGTGCATTACCCGTTCAAATAAAAAAACGTCTAAATTGATATAGGCCACTATCCGTTTATTACCGCTTGTTCGAAAATTTAAGGACAATATTGGATTTAAGAGAAACATCTAATACCAGGCACTAAACCTGTCCTATGAATTAAGTACCATGAAATAAACATGGGCGTTTACTTCATCCAGACCCTTCGTGAATTTTATACCACTTTCCAGCAGATATATTACTGAGAATTGATTTTCCTAGGAATTTATACAAAATAACATGTGTGCATGATTTTTAAGTGCCCTTTTTGATATGTTTTATCTTGCCAGTCGAATGTGATTATATTCGAAACCACGGTAACGGAAGGAATTTGTTTGATTAAGTGCTCTTCTGTGGAAATTCAGTTTGCCAACTTTGCGATAACGGAATTTTGATCCTTAAAAACAGGAAATATTGGATGTTTCAATTTTATAATTCGATATTAAATTATTTTCTGCCGTCTTTCGGTGAAGATTTTTTTTTATAATACGAAAAACAACACTCTGGTAAATTCGTAATCAATAATCAAGAGGGCCAATATTGTGCTAATTTGCTCCCGCGATATTCGAAGAGGATATTTTACGTTAATTTGCTGCTGTTAAAGTGTATAAAGACCTGTAGAGCCAACGAATTTAGCAAATTTTCGTCCCATGGGTATGATTCGAATAAACGTTGAAAATAATGAATATTGAATATTGCATGCCAACTATTACGCGTATGGGCCTTGTTTGTTCAGAGAAGTAATTATTTAGTTGTAATGTGTAACTAAACTCTATTAAATATGTGACTATCTATCTATCTCTGTTTACTGCCAACCGCTCTTTCGAGTATTATAGGTAGGGAAAAGGTGCGCGTCAGGAACATTAGTGAAAGTGAAAAGCAAAAAAGGACCCAACAAAGGATATTGTTGGGTAGTGAGACTAAAAGCTTGAAATCTCCAGAAGGATGGAGTGAAATCAAGTGGTTAAAAAAGTTGGGTGAAAGTGAAAGATAAAAGTGAGGGTTAAAAACATCATTTAGAGGACTAGTACCGCACATTTACAAAAGTCCTCTTAAACTTCGCAAGATCCGGTAGGGGTAGCGATATCAGCTGAGAGCTTGTCCCATAGTGTGATTCTGTGTGGGAAAAAGGAGTAATAGTGGCTAAGTGATCCTGTCTGTACCTTTTTGTAGATACAGTGGGTGCATGTGTCTAGTGAAGCGGATTGGTGCTTGTATATATTTGGTGGAGAGGTATGGCAACAAGGTTGTGATAGATTTTGTAGAACATGATGAGTTTGCTGTCATTTCTTCGATCTACAAGCGATCTCCAGCCTAGATCTTGTACCATGGCCGAGACACTGGAAAAGGGAATCTCGCTGCACCCAGCGTGCAGCCCGGTTCTACACGCTTTCCACTTGATTGATGGCAGTTTTGGTCCATGGGCTCCAGACAGTGGAAGCATACTCAACTTGTGGTCGGACCAGAGACTTGTATGCGAGATTTCGTACCTTTTTATTTTGTGTCGTGATGTTATAATAATTTTATTTGTGCACATAACAAAATACTACAATCCATATAAACAATTATTAACAATTCTGAAATATCACATATAGTCACCATCATAGATAATAAAACATACATATATGGTTTATAATCTATTACACTTTATCACACTAATTGGTCAAAATTAAATTATATTTGAATATAGATATAAAAGTGCACTGGATAACCCGTAAAGTTTCACGAAAGATCGTATAAAACTTATTTCCAACGGGGTCCAAAGCCGTCACATGAAGATCTGAGTGACGTAATATTTTATCATAAATTCGTAATATATGATGGAATAAAGTAACAACGGTCTCACAATGTCATATTATAGTATTAATAAAATAATTTTTGTTTTTAAATACGAAAACACATCGTATGATGATAAACTTGACAGGATTGCATAAACACAGTTTAAAAATGTATTACAAAATGGTTTACAGTTTAAAAATGTATAACAATATGGTTTACATTTTAAAAATGTATTACAATTTGGTTTACAGATCTTAAACAAAATGATAACAAGTTAATAATACAGATACTCTTGTTTCTCAACTTTTTCTATTTCTTCTAATAAATGCTGCTTAACAAGTTTTTTGCACGTATTCTTAGACTTTGTGCATCGTATATATTTGGAAAGTTATTCCATTCTTTTATTGCATTTTGGTAACAAGATTTGGAACTAAAAGTATCAACTGGATGTACGTGATAATCACCATTATCATCAGATCTAGTCCCGTAAGAATGGATATTACTACATTTAGTGAAATTGTTGTGCATATAACTTGGAGCTATATTGTTAAAAATCTTATATACATGATTAAGTCGCAATTGTTTTCATCTATATTCAATATTCAAAAATGAAAGATCCTTAAAATCTGCAACAAGAAGTGATGTTCTACAATGGTACTTATGAATAAAACGTACAACTTTGTTTTGAGCTACCTGCAGTTTCTTTTTTTAAGTTTGTGTAAGACCACAGAACCAGGAAGATGATGCGTAGTCTAGATGGCATTGTATTAAGAAATTACAAATAGTCTTCCTAAGGGACTTATTTAAAAAAACTTTGTTGACGATATAAAAACGTAATTCTTGAATTAACTTTACTTAAAATACTATCTACAATGGATGAACCTGACAAATCTGAATCTAAAAATGAACCAAGATATTTAACTGTACTTTTAGATTTTATTTCCTGGCCATTACATGAACCAGTTAAATTTTGGATTTTGCTTAACTTTTTCATGGATCCAAAAAGAATACATTCTGTTTTCCCAAGATGCAAAGAAAGTGTGTAATCAATTAGCCATTTACTACACTTTTCTAGCTCTTTGCCTAGAACCTGGCTAATATAAGATGGATCTTTGTGGGAAAACAAAATGGCACTATCGTCTGCATAAAGAATAATTTTGCAAAACGAACTAATGCTTGTGCTCATATCCTTTATATATGCCAGGAACAATAAAGGCCCAAGAATACTGCCCTGTGGGACACCGCACACAACCGACCGGAAGTCCGACCTTGCATCATTTACGTGAACAGACTGAGTCCTATCAGACAAATATGAGCGGAACCACTCCACCGACTCCACGCCCATCTCCAGGAGCTTTCGACAAATGATTTCATGATTCACGGTGTCGAAAGCCTTCTGGAGGTCAAGCATAATCATACCCGTGAACATACCCCTAGAGGTCTGTGCACGAATGTGATCTGTGAGATGGATAAGGCAGGAGTCGGTATAGTACCTCCACCTTAACCCACTCTGATATTCGTACAAAATGTTATTTTTGACGAAAAAAGACTCCAGCTGGTTGTATACGGCGCGCTCAAGAATTTTTGAAACTATTGACAATTTACTAACTGGCCTATAACTACAAACATCAGACCTATCATTCTTCTTAAAAAGAGGCTTAACTTTGGCACTTTTCATAGCATCTGGAACAGAATTATTTACAATAGAGCTATAAGAGCTAAGAATGTTATGTGAATTTTAATTAAGGATGATGAATCTTTCAAAAATCGGGCAGGTATATCATCTAAACCTGTGCTTTTCGAACAATTTAACTGACGTAATTCCTTGTAAACAAATTGTTCGAAAATTAAACGGAGTTAAAACGACTTAGCCTCAGGATTTCTTTTTATGTAAACAGCTTTAAAAGCATCAGAGGCTTCATGAAAACAATTTGGAGCAGCTGGAAGTTTGTCTATTAATACGGCGGCTACCGTGGTAAAGAAATGATTGAAATGATCAGCTATATTTTTAGCTTCAAAATAAAGACGGTCTTTTATTTTAATGACAACATTTGGTGAAGATTTACTTGTGTTACTATATCCTAATGATTTTAAATGAGCGCAGAGTGATTTTGGATTGTGTTTACTTTCTTCTATCTGCTCGTGGATATAGGTTGCTTTTGCCTTTTTAACTGCCCTTTGGACTTTATTTCGATAAAAACAAAATTGTTTATAAAATTCTTTTTCACCATATTTCTTGTATTTATACATAATTATATTGATCTCTTTTATTTTTAGATCTACAATGTGTGAGTAAATCCATGGTTCTGTTCGTTTTGTTTTGCACTTCTTTAATTGGTGCAACCGCATTAAAACTGATAAAAAGTGTCTCTAAATATTATCCAAGACTCTTGTGTAGATTCGAAAGTAAACATTTTATCCCAATCATTTTGTTTTATTTTTGTGGTAAAATCGTCGGCATTATAGTTCTTAAGTATAGTAATCAGTTGTGTAAGATTGAATAAGTTAAGCAATTGACTATATTTAGAAAAAAGACTGTTCTTTTTCTTCAACTGACATATGTTAAAATCACCCAAAATGAACCATTCAATATCACTTCTGACTTTGGCTAAAACATTTTCAAATTCTTTAATAACATTATTTTGACCTGGTGGTCTATAACATGCACTAATTAGAAGTGGTTTGGTTTTCGCAAGGTATATACCCATACAGGTCAGAGAGATAGCAGAATAGTTTGCCCGGTCACTGGTGTCTCCTTTTTTATAGACAGGGCATACATGTGCCTTTGCCCATTTATGTGGGATCTCACCAGTTGACAGGGATTTCTGAAAAAGAATTCGAATGAAATCAGATAGCTTATGTCGCAGCTCCTTCAGTACCACTGGTCTAATCTGGTCTGGGCCTGCCGCTTTGTCCACCTTTAGGTTGCCTAGGAGTTTGAGGATGCCCACTTTACTGATTTGAGTTGTCCTCCATCCGGGGATAGCCGAAGAACTGCTGAGGTATCCAACTGCGTAGCTTCTGCAAACAGGACTGCGTCAGAGAAAGAGGGGGGGGGGTGCCTGAGAATACAGACTGAAACTGTCTATTCAAAATATTTGCTTTTTCTTTGTTATCTGATTAAAGGGTTTCAGTCAGTTCGTCTTTTAGGGCAGAGATAGTTTCTGAGTCTTGTTTTGAGTTTTTTAATAGAGTGTACAGCTTCTTAGAAAAAATTACCTTCCTCAGTGTTGTTCGCTGCAATATCCAGGATACCTTCCAAGTAGGAGTTGTAGGCTTTTTTGATTTTATTTCTAATGAGTATTTTAAGATGTTTAACTTTTTGCCAGGTTGGAATGTGATTTTGGGGGGTTTGTATTTTATATATTTGGCAAAGAGAATGTCTCTCTTGTGGATTAGCTATTTGATTTCTTTTGTGACCCATGGGAGAGACTTTTTGGACCCAATTTTCTTGGCCGGGACAAAGCTGGAGATTCCAACCTCTATCATGGATTTGAAGCGACTCCAGAGTTCCTCGACGGTGAGTGCGAACGCTTGCAGGAGGGTTTTTTGGGAAGAATCCTGTATGTATGCTCTGGATGCATGCCAATTTGCATTTTGATAGAGACGGCAGGTTCTGGGGATCTGTTTGAGGATTGTAGGCCTTGCTTTGACAGTTGCCGAGACAATATCATGATCTGAGATTCCTGGTACTATCTCAGCTCTCTCAACAATGGTGTGGTTTGTAGTAAGAAACAGATCCAGGATGTTTCCTTGCCGAGTTCTTTCGCTCACCATCTGGGTAAGGCTAAAGTCTTCTATGACCTCGAGGAATTTGTCATATACAGAGGAGGTGCTGCATCCTGGTTCAGGGGATGGTGTGTGCTCTGTATCCCAAAGGAGTTTGGGGAAATTGAAGTCTCCTAGAATGAGGTTTGGTCCTTTGACCTTACTGGCCAGTGCAAGGGATTTCTCAAGCTCAATAAGGCTTTCCATGTCAGACTCATGTGGCCTGAAGTTGGCTGCAGCATTGAGAGGCTGACTTCCCTTAATAGGTATTTTGATCTATATGATCTCACAATCAGTGTTAAGTTTGGCCAGTGCAGATGTGAGTCGTGTGTTTTTAACCAGTATAAAAACTCCACCGCCCTTACCTTTGGCCCTGTCCCTGCGGAAGACTTTGTAGCCTAGTGGCTCAGGGAAGATTTCACTGTTGTAGTGGTCCTTAGTCAGCCAGGATTCTGTTGCGGTGATGATGTCTGGTTGGCGTGTGTGGATCAAGTTTTGGAACTCTAGTTTTTTGTTTACTATGGATTGGCGGTTGATACAGAGAATGTTCAATTTTGATTCGTAATTATGAATTTGTGGGTTTCTTGGAGGTAAATCTGTGATATTGGGTTGATCATCTGTACTAGAAAAGAGAAGCTATATTGGGTTGAGGCCGAGAGTATACTGGACACATTTGACGGATTCATGTTGTCACAGATGTAGCATGTCCATGCAAAAAGTTGCTCTTGGGCTATCATTTGATTGTACCATGCCGAATTCAAACATTGACACTGAAGATAAAACCACATACTGCAGCTGTCACAAGCAACAGCAGGGTCCTCATCAAGTACCTCAGAACCACAGGTTCCACATGGGGAGTCAGGACCTGGATTGCTCTCTACATCGCACGAAATAGACAGCATGAGTATCACCAAATATGCAAGTGACTTGTTTTGTCTAGGTATTGTGGGTTGTAGATAGCGTCTGTGTCGCATTTGGAGACCAGCAGCAATTACACTGCATGTCAGTGTATTTAAAGGCCTTATACTGTTTGCTACGACACACGCTATGGGGTGTGTGAATTTATGTGGTTTGTGTGTGCATTTTCCGATTCCTGTGATGAAAACAATGCTAGTGAGTATCAGGAGTGAGGTGATAATACCTGTCAGCATGATTCATGCGATTTCCTAGCGTAGCAATCGTATGTAAACAAAGGCAAGGTCGTTTGGCGGGAAGTGGGTGGGGTAAATATCTTACCTGATACCGCCGATCTACCTACAGGGATCTCAAACCATGAATGTGAGTCATATTAAATTGCACTCATTTACAAAACCAATTGGATAAATGTACGGTGCGAGTCATAAAACAATGTTTTTCAAAAAAAGTCTGAGCAGGAAACGAAACAGCTGTTAGCGTTCCTTACGCATGCGCACTTCCGACCGTTTTGACCACAGTGGCAAAAACTAATTTATTATTTTACCCTGAAATTTATGTTTCACTTCTTTATAATGAACGCTTACTCACAGTTTTTAATTTATATAAATATATAAACTAACATACACAATATAATGCATTCCTATATTCGTGAAGTACGTAACCTAAACGGCAAAATAACATATTGTTGACACTACACATTCACGTTAGCCGGAAGAAAAGAAGAAAAGTTTACACAAAATGCGTAATCATAACATATGTTTACTGTAGGCAATATTATAGCAGAAAAGTCACAGCACATTCCGCACTATGGTCTTCTTATGACGTTAACAATCATTAACGTTCCTTGTTTTCAATATCAGAAAGTAATGTTCTGATTACACAAGATGGTGACTACTTACTACTTTCCCGAGTGCAAAATAATTTAACGGACTGTCACAAGCCCGTATTGATTCACCAGTTAAAAGGACACCACTTTATGGTAAATGTTGACATAGATGGTTTCCATCACAGTCCCTTATATAATCAAGGCTTCCAGTTACAATGTATTATCATTAAAAAACAATTCACACACACTGTAAAAAAACAACATGAATATATGTTACAGGTATCCCGTTATTAAATAGGACTGTGCTCGAAAAAAAAAATGCAATGACTTTTCCCGTGAAATGTTAAGGTAATTTATTGTATGGTGTATACTTCACGGTAGCTACCAATATCCTACCTAATTGAATATTTTATTGGTAAATAAAAGATAAGTGTAAGGCATATGTCACAGTCATATTTAACAGATAGCATAAGAACAATGCATGTCTTTGACAACACCGTCCTAGAGAAATATATTGTGTATGCCAATACAAAATAGGTGCATTTTCATGTTTATTTCTATATCAAAGTACCAACGAATTCAAATATCTCATTATTTTAAAGTACATTTTGACTAACAATATAGTGTTAGAATAGTTGTTTCGTATGCTTGCAACTAAAATATGCTGCTTTGAAGATGGTTGTTATACAAGTAACAAACTGGCTTGTAAGATTTTTACATAATGGCTGCAAACATAATTAAAACAGCACAGAGCTAATTGCCATTCGTGGCGGAACTGCTACCCTGTGCGCCGGATCTGAAAACCTAGAGCTGGAAGGTCTTCTATCCATCGCATTCCTTACCAGTCGTATGTACGGTTGAGACACTGCTCAGTGCCAATTGCAAAGGAGCAGCAACTTTGTTTGGACTTTTCTTAATATAATTTTTACATTTGCCGTCGTCCATCGTCGATTGAACCACCTTTCAACAACCCCGCCCTACAGTTTATTGTGTATACGTCAGATCTGAAATATCTAATAACAATAATTTGACACCTTCACATTTAAGTATTTGTGCATAAGTTAAATTAGTTGATGTCTATTCAAACTTGTTTTCTGCTAACCGCACAGCGAACAACCTTACACTGCACTACACTTCAAAAAATCAAACGAACCATAAAACTGATATAATATTCTATTTTAAAGCAAAGTTTAACACGTTACTAATTGCACTTATTTTTTTTAAATATCAAACTTCTAGTCAAGATGGAAATTCGTCTTTCATTTTCTTTAAGTGGATTAAAAGTTGAACATTGTTATGCTCGGGACAAGAGTTGTCTATGTTTTCATTACATTCGCCGCATATGTGTTTATAACATAAATATTAATATCTGTAGATCTATACATGTTTTTGTTCTTTATTTAATTCGTTTATGCGATGGTCTTGTGCTGCATTCTTAAATTGTTAAATATGACTTTAATCGCCGAAAGCATGTACATTATTTACACAGGAATATACCATAGATAATGTTTTGCAATGTTTAGTTTTATCTTTATCTTATGTTTTCTGAAATATATATATATAATGCACACATTAGTACATTCATCTAGTCATATATGCGAAAACAATAGGCAACCTTCATTCATACCTTCATTGGGGGCTAATCCCCTTCCTGTAGATACTGAATGGAAACTGAAGCACCGATCAGTTGAACAAGGTGTGCGACAACTTTATTTTCAGCACAATTGAAATGTGTCACCTGCTCCAACCAGTGCTCTTCATCCTGGTCTAGGGGCTGATTATATATATAGCCAACATGATGACATTGTGGACAGTCTGGAAAGTGAATACATATCCTTAATAACACAGGTAGAAATTTCCTGCATTGTAGTAAATATATATGTTGCGCAGATAGCAAAGCACATGCCAAAACTACCAAAAAATCCTTACAGTTCGAAAAAACAATAATCAGAAGTGTTAAGATAATAACATGGGTTTTGGTATTGACATATACGTCATAACAATACTATAAAAAAAAAAATAAAAAAAATAAATTCTGTGTGGATACATAGTAAAATGTCTTCCTGAATTTACAGCGATAACGTCCCTTTCAAAATATAGAAACCTCGTTAACATGTTATACAGGTGGACCTCCAGCAAGAATACTTTCGTTTACACTTTTTGACTTAAGATAAATACTATTGTTTAAGTTCTAAATGTTGATTGCGCAATACATTCTGATTTTCTCTCAATAGTATTACAACAAAAGATGAAGACCGTTTTGGTTGTGCTTTATTTTAAAAAAACCTCAATTAAAAACTTATTATAATAATTTGAAAATGATATTTTACAACCAAACCAGTCATCTTCTGTTATATTACGAGTAATATTGGAATACTCGGAAATGAAAACGCCGATGCCCTAGCAAAGGACTGTCTTGATATACGAAGTACAAAAGTACCGAGTTCTATTACTTAATAGTTTTTTTAAACCAGCAATACATAACCAAATACAATAAAAAGAAATCGATTTGAAATTACGCTACTCTTACCAAATTACATGAAATAAAGCCTACTCTTGATTTATGGAATCATAGTTTTGTCTTTCAGACAAACATGATCAAATCGTATAAGCACGCCTATAGAACATGCCCGTTTAATACATTCTTACCTTCTTGAACGAGAAGCACCTTACTGTATACCTTGCAATTAATGTATAACCAAAAGTTATATTCTTTTTGAGTGCACCAGCCAAGGATATGTTAGTGATAGCTATTTCAAATTTAAGCCACTGAAAGGCCTTTCTTAACAGTGCCAACCTATGTTTTAATTAACTTTAATTAAGCGTATAAGGATTCAGTTTACATTGTTTTATAGATTTCAACATCATCATTTGTAAACAGCACAACGAAACCTTTATGAATTGAGTGGCCGTCAAACAGAAAAAGCAATAGAATCATACTCATATAGTTAATAGTGTCTTATTTAAGGAATTCGATGCAATCGCGCTAAAATAAATAGGTTTAAAACAACCTTAAACCATCTTTTTCTATTAGTTCTGTTCAATTTATAAGTGACGTTTGTTGATGTCGATACAATTATACATGATAATAAGATTCTCTGTTGTGATGTCTTATATAACATTTTCGACACGGCCTTTGTCGTTCTCGTTGGAGGTGTATACACTTGAAGTCTTAAACATAATCACATATTAGGCATATACAATTATTTGTGTCCTCTATTGTTCGTGGCGACCCTAAACTTAATTGTTAGTATTCAAGGTTGACCAATCGATCATTAGTGTATATATTCAGCAAAACTAACTTTTACATATAAATGAAGATATGTTTCAAAGACATTGAGTGTTTGTCACACCGATCAATTAATATAATCATAACAAGCACATAGAAGTATTTTATTAAATAAAGATAAGTATTTAAATAGTTTTTTTAGGAAACAATATATTTTTAGAAAGGTAATTATTCATCTCCCTTACCTGAGGTCTGATTTTTTTTAAGCCTATTAACAGAAACATCATTGTATTTTATTTAACAATCATGTACATTTGTATGCATATATTGTATTCAAAGTTCCATTTTAATATTTATTTGTAGTTTTTAGACAAGTAGACTTTTAAATAAAGGTATTATATGCCCACTTATACCACATAACGTTATACTACTGTTGCTTTGTTCAAGTTTGTATAATAAATCATGTTTCACTAGATTACAAAATTTGAACTTATCATAAAGAAAAGAAGTGAAACAACTTACCGCGAGTTGAACAACTGCACTGAAAAATTCCGCAAACGATAAATATGAGTTTAATCTTCATGTTTCAATGCGACTTCTGAAATCCTTGTATCGCAAAGGCCTTTCATACCCGCTTTTAGAACGTTATCAGATTGTCATATAAAGTTCAAGAGTGGATCTATTCCATAGGCCATACACATTTGATGATCTGTTCCCGGGTTTTCACGTGAATCATGACTGAATCCGAATGATATAAACTACATCCCGATTGACTTTCGACTTCTTCTTAAGATCGCAACAGATCGTAACGGCACGGGACATTTGTTCTCGCATAAGATCAATCATCATAAACGGTATCCCCAATTTTTATGGGTGAATAAATTATAGAGGAGAAATATAAGAGGTGCATTGAAAACCGAACATTACAATTTATTAAAAGTAAAGTAACCCTGATTGCAATAAGTATATTGACCAATGAGTACTTTATGGAAAAAGTAACATAAATAAAATAAGAAGAACACTTGGTGGCTGTTTATGGAAATATCGTTCTGGCATGTTGGCGGGTTTGAAGAAGATCGCCAAAACGAAAAACCGACAAATATAATCGCAAGACAAACCGTTCGCTTATCCGAGAATTATACAATTTTAGGCATTTTTGTCGTGCTGGCGATTATATTTGTTGCTTTTCGCCTGTTTTCCTGTTGGCGACATTCGAACTCAACAAGAGAAGAAAAGGTCGTCCATGCGACAATTATGACATTCGTAACGCTTTTTGTGGCAATAGCGGGTATATTTGTCGTTCTTGCGTCTTATATTGACGACTTTCAAACACGACAACACTACAGAACGACAAAGTTACCCAACAGAACGACAAATAGAGCGCAATAATAACAAATATTATACGTGTATCCCATTTTATCTTTCTCGTGTCACTCGATCTTCACATCGCCAACCCAACAGAATCATATGGCAGAATTCAGCCACCACACAACTTGGTCAAAGTATAGTTGTTTGCAATCTTAAACGCATAACACGGCTTAGAGTTACCTCACTTGTGTATCCATGTATTGTTTAAGCTTAATCCGATGGTGCTAAGTCAAAAAAGTAATTTTACATTTTATATTAAATTTCACTGCAGACACATTGTAATACATTGCAGGAATAACTTTTGCTGAAAATAAAGTTCAAAATGATGGGTATATAACAAAAATAAATGCACACATAGCTTTCAAGAATGATGAACTAATAGAATATGTATTCAAATTAAAATGCGCCTACACTATTTTTAATTGAAAGTACTTCTTGCATCTTTACGCACAAAATATATCTACAGATTTGGAAAGGCTTTTCTTGTTCAGTAGGACATATATATATAACGTGAATGTCCATTCTACCTTTGTTAAAGATTATCTTTTTATAATTGTGTCTCAAAGATTAAACCAAGCATAACGAACATTCCGTATAGCGAGATACTAGAATGTATAATGTCTGATAAGAGACATATTCATAAATCTGCATTATTTATTCAAGATTGCTATATAAAACGCTCGGAAGAATTATATATATCCGACAAACATTAAAAACACATCAGTATGTGCATAATACTACTTGTGTAAATAGCATTACTTATTTTACACGAACTTGCAATACTATGAGTGTAACTCTGCTTGTTAATAGTTGACAGAAGTAACTCATCTAAACTTTCCAGGTTAATACTTTTAACAATGTCACTCTTTTTATATTATCATGATCCTTACAATTTCCATCACTATATTGATTTAATTGTATATATATATATATATTGTTCGTACTATTTCTGTTAATACCAATGATTGTCTATGTACTATGCGTCACTTTAATCAAACAAAATATACAACTAACGTTTTGAAGTGGACCACCTAATGAACTTATGTGTACAGTTATTTGAATGTCTAACCATCAGCTGAGAAGAGAGACGAGTGTTCAGTCAATAACTGTTATTTCATCAGTTATATGTTCTGTTTTGTGCATTTATTTTCACCTCTAGTTCCCGGTTTGTTTTACGTATTATTGCATAGACTCTATCTATAATGCCCTCTCGCGGGGTGCAGAAACTTGGCGAAAGGAGGGCGTGAACTGGATAAATCGTGTTTTAACAAGGCGATTCACGTGCCGTTTAAGCCCTGTTATCTGTTTTTCATATCCATACATTAAAATAACATTGAAAACAATGTATATTAAGAAATGAAATCACAGCTCAGAAAGTCATCTTCGATATGATCCATGGCTTCAAATCTAACACTAAAAAACCACAAAAACACATTGAAGACTTCAAGATAATAAATAAATGTGAAGTGTGCTATCATGGTCATTAAACGACTGTAAATCATTCGAGCCCGTAAAGCAAACATCGATTGACAGTTTCTCAACGTGAATGAATACATTAGATAACTAACTTTGAACTAGCGGTTGAATATATTTAATTCCACTTAAAGCACAAGATACAACCGGTGTATCTAATTCAACTTATTCTGATCTGGCTGTACGGGCATTGCTAATTAATAACCCGTACGGATGTTTTCAGACACACTCTACAGACAGCAATTTACAGCATTTTTAAAAGCACTTTACTAAGTTAAAATAATATTGCATGTTTTTTTGCTTACGTTATTAAACACTTGGTAAGAACGGTTCATACACCACTGTGCTCATGTCAATTTAATCATAGTTTCAGTAACAGTCAGCCTTTTGCCGCACAATTTAAGTGCTTTTTTTCATTTCGGCTATAAGCTGGCTATGTAGGCACTTGTCAACAAGAATATGGCCCCGAAGCCAACTGGACAGTGTTCCGTGTTAACTTACCTCACTTTGATTACACTTTGTTGTAAATGTCTGTTTAAATTGTGTCTGCTATTTACAATGCAATTCAAATGGTGTCCGAATTATCAAAGGAGATAACTTCTCAAAACGTTATGTATCAGGTACGGGCTAAATCTCAAACAGGACAGGTATGCTAAGACACAAATAGAGCAATGCAGTCAGAATCTAACCATGCTTGAACAATATGTGCTGTCTGGATTAGGGATTGTGTACCAGTGCAACATGGGGTTCTAGAGGTTTAATTTGCTTTCTTAATGAGGATTATGGGCCTCTTCAGCCGACTAGGTTATAGATCTAGATCTTTGTTTAATCAATTACACTGAAACCTTTTTTGCATGGCAGTGCGATGTTAAATTACATCTTGGATTTACCTTAACATGGCCCACTTTCGTGTTTAATGATCTGAATGTGTTATCTGTAACCAAACAGTTGCGGTAGACATAACAATCATCACGTTTGAGTCAATATTTATGCGCCTTCGGTCATTGTGTGTTAGCGGCCATTTGGACGCCATGTTATATTTATGTGTTGCGTGAAATGACTTACCTTTTGTTTTTAATATCTTAATGTGTTTTTTGCCCCGAAACCTAAGGATAGACAACACAATCATAAAATTTTAGTGGATGGTCACATACTTGTCATCGTTTATAGGTTTTGGCGTCCATCTTGGACACCATTTCGAAAAATACTGTCCGGTGGTCCGATTACGGTTAACCTTTGATATGTTATAAAGGACGTTCTACTCTACCAGGATCAGTTAAAATACCTTATGTAGCAATAATTTGGTGGTTGATAAGGTATTTTTCATATAATTACTACACAACTAGTTTCATTTATTGCTTACAAATGTATCAAACGTTTTCTGAAAGATTTATGTTAGTGTCTGACATATTTATTTAAACAGATGTGCTTGCCTTATTTGGAGTCAATATTACCGGTAAGATAATTCATTTTGGTTCCAACAATTTGACGCGTTACTGCTCTAGGATTCGCTTTAAAACGGGAATAATGTACATTTATCCCCTATCCTCTATATAGATTTGCCTTCGACTTCTATCATATATTATCTCTCACATTGTGAAAAAAGGTGATATACGAAACTTGTATTTTGTTAATAATTTGAACACAGCTTTATGTTTTAGGTTTTCAATTGTTTAGTAGATTAACACTTCTTATTGTTTTGGTAGGTGTAAAACACATCAAACAGACTAGGGCATGCCCCGGTTAGTTTTTGAAATGCTCTGTGTTATTGGTTTTCAATGATCGTGTTTTGAATATATATTATTTATATTACAGCAATACCGATATAGCGTACGCTCAAGAGGTTCCGTCACTGACTTGACCTTCAGACCCGAACAATACGGCTTCTCAGACAAAGAATGACCTTCTAAACATGCCAACCAATAAGAGACCTTATGCACGTCGAAGTAACATTTGCAATTCATTTGCATATTCAATTACAAATTCGATGTCCATATAATTACATTGCATTAGTTTTTGCTTAGCATTACGACACACGAACATTCAATTTGAGGATGATGTAATAGATTCAAGTGTTTGCCTACGTTCACAATACACCATAAGCGAAATGTTTTTTGCAATAGACAATTATTCCGTATTCTGCCTTTGTCTGTGTGATGTTAGTTTTTTTTTTATCATGCATCATTGTGATATGATTTCAATACGACGATCTGTATTTGATACTTTATGATGCTTTGTTCTGATATGTTGTCAACAAGGAAGGAATTTGTATGAACTTCATATCATCGTTCTTCAGAAATGTGTTTTTATGTTGCTTTTTTAATATTAAACCGCTCGATAATTAAATTGTCATTTGATCGAATGTTTATGTTTTATTACAATTCCATTCGAATCGCGATGCTAGGATGTTGAAGTTTATTTACTTTTTTGTGTGTGATTATGTCTGGACTAAGTGTTTGGCACTCATTTCTCTCTATCTCTCTCCCTCTCTATCACTTTATATATACATGTATATTGGTTAATTATATTAAGATATATTAAGATATATGGTAAATTATATTTATTCAGCTTAATGCATTCATACATACACGCGGACACAGAACGCAGGATACAGGCATTTGCACATACAAGTCTCCGGAGACTGATCCGCATCTCTTACACGGAGCTCAAAACCAACGAGTACGTCCGGAACATGACTGCAACACTTGTTGGTCCACAAAAGCCCCTACTGGCGACCGTCAAACGACGAAAGCTGGCTTGGTTTGGACACGTCACCAGGCACGAATTTCTGTGCAAGACTTTCTCCAGGGCACGCTAGAGGGAGGTTGACGTCAAGACCGTCAGACGAAAAGCTGGATGGACAATGTAAAAGAGTAGACATCCCTTCCCATTGATGAATTACCCTCAGCAGCATACAACAGACCTGACTGGAGGAGGATTTCTGTATCGTCGTTCATCATTTCCCCCCAAAGGCAACCGGTCAAGGGATTGATGATGATGGTGATGATTTATACATACATAAAAACATGTGTTATTTAAAAAGAACATTACGGTTTCACCCCGATGTGATGTTTATTTATATTAGATGATTTGTGGTTGCTTTGTCGTTTTATCGTGTGTTTGTAAAGTTGAAATTGTGTTACTCTGATAAGTATCCAACCATTAGGTTAATATACAAGTTTATTCAATTAAACCTTATTGGAATATATAATTTAAGGGCTGTCGAATTTGAATTGATGGGTCATAATGATAATTATTTTCACGAACATGATTTTTGGAAAAAATCTTGTGATGTTGGAACGTCATTAAACCTGTTTAAATTCCCAATGATTTACGTGCACCAGTTTATCAGTTTCATATATATTATGTATATACATATGTTTAACTTAATAAAACTTCGAAACTGGTCCATGTAAAGAATTGGGGATATAAAATGTATTTATTAATATGTATATGCATATTTTTCCGACGTAAGAGATATTCACATTGTATATATATCAAAGTGTTTTTGACATATTCGACCCTATTGATAAATATGATTTTGATACTTATTGATAACTATCGAGAACCAAAACGATCGTAGAGTTATACAACTTGTATTTATTGTAAACAATTCATTAAAAGTAGTAGCCTGAGAATGCACGCGACGTAAGACAATATGCTGTTATCGAATTACTTTGCCAATGCCTTTTCAGAAAATCATTTAGGTTTAAATTTGTAAACTACCCGCAATCAGTTCAAATATGTGTGTTTAAAATGCCAATTATTTACGTTTGCCTACTTTTTTATAAGGAGAAGCAATTGTTTGTGCGATGATGCGTTTAACATCTTGGTTAAATCGATTTGTGCATTTGATCGAGATTGACCGAGTTCAGTGGTATCAATTACCAAGTAAACATGTCATCGATTTTATATCACAATGTACATAAGTTGGATTTAAAAACTGACTAGCCTATATGGCTACTTACCTATATATTAAATGTTATAATTAATTTAGTTTATATATTTCACGTACCGCAACTACATGTCAACTCTAATGAGATATTGAGTGATATGTGCATTTGAAGACGAGTGATTAATTTCTGTTTCGCGTATGAACATGGATTACACTTAATAAAGTCATATTGTAAAATGATGTGAGAACAGTGGTCTAGTGGTAGGACGTTGGAAGACCACTGGTTTGGATAACATTTAGATCACTGGTATTTTTTCTCACCAAAAACTAAACCCTACGCCAAGGTGTACAAATGGGTACCTGTGGGGGCCAGTTTCCGTGGCTGCATACTGCGCCGAGTGTACAAGGACGACTAATAACAAATTTAGCTGGATGGTGGACGGTTTATGTGAACGTCGGATGTAGATGAACCATACATATCAGACTATAAACTCTAACCTGTACTATAACATTTACAATTCACCTTGCGGAAAGCAAAAGTTGCGACTTAAAGAGCCCTTTTCTTAGAGAATGCAATCAGAAGCCGTTACATAATCGTTATAGTACAAC
Organism: Dreissena rostriformis; assembly: GCA_007657795.1. NCBI lineage: Eukaryota > Metazoa > Mollusca > Bivalvia > Myida > Dreissenidae > Dreissena > Dreissena rostriformis. The sequence continues at coordinate 112,100 of VMBQ01001837.1, read as the reverse complement.
ATATTATCAGTATTGACAATGTATCGCCTTTTCAAGTACGATACTTTTATCCCAGAAAATAAAAATATCCGATATTTAATTGAGTCCAATTTAACAATATAGCTTATATCTTTAACCGCATCGCTTTTCCATACGTAATCTGTGTCTATCAACATTGTGTAATCTTGTTTTTGTTAAAGTTAATTTGTTATCTATCATCCATTATTGGAAAATCATATGCATATGATAATACAAATTTTAATTCTTTGATTAACAAGTATGCAACATTTCCCTTTGTGATAAAACTGTCAAAACCTCTGATAAAAGTGGAAACTGAAGCAATGCATGTACTTTTCTTATCCAGGCGTTCTATACGTACAACTATTTTAATTGAATGATAAAAAATCGAGTATTTGTTAGAAATATTATAAAACACTTTAAACTGATTTAACCCTACTTTAAGGCATATTTTTGATAATTAAAAAAAGATCGGAATAAAACATTTTCCAATTTTAAATATGTAACTATGTATGTAATCGTTTAAACACATTACCTCAGTATTTTTAGAACATTATACACTTCAATACTACACACAACACAAATTTTGAATAAATTGAATAAAATGCAACAATACAGCTTTTTTTTCCAAAGTTTGGGGACTGTATTCACATTGATCAAATACATTCCATAATGCCTTATTGTTTTATAACACATTACAAAAATGAAATAAGAAGTTAACCATATAACTTAAATTTAAACTAGATATACATCTAACTACAATCCCGGCGTTCCTGCAAATACAAAATAGTGTTTTTTAACTCATATGTTTGCGTAGACGTGCGGCATCTGATTGGTTTTTAATTCTTTTTTTTTTATCATTACTTCAAGAAACAGATGCAACGATAAATAATTTACGCGCATGACCTGTTTCGAATATTTTACAACGTGTGAAATTTAACAATAATTGGTGGCTGATAATAGAATTACCCGTCTAATAAATCTTCAGTCAAGGTCCGTATGGTGATTATTCATCAGGTAGTTCTAAATATTCTAATTTTAATTAGGTTTATGGTAAGTACGTAGTTTCAGTTAAAATATTGCCAAAACAGATAAGATTAACATTCAATGTTATATGTGTATGTGCATTTCTAGCTGTTGTTTACATTGATATACTTGTCATTATTGGGTAAACGTTTACCTGGCTATGATCTAAGAGTGTGATATTTAACTTTTAACATTTTTGGATTAACGTTTAAACGTTATAACATGTTCTACTGGGTAAGTTGAATTATTATCGATATATCAATAAGTAACATGCTAAATACCAAGACATACCAGTTAAAATTAATTACGTTTTGCAACACAATTATGTTGACAAGTTACATACGCACCCAGACTTATTACATGTAGATCTATGAATAAAAACGTTTTACCAGAGGCATTGCTAAGCACTGTTGAAATAATAATCCCTATTAAACGTGTATTTGCGGAACAAAAACGGAGACTACTTTGAAACGTGCAGCCCCGACATGTCTGGCTGTTGTGTTTATAAAGATTGTTTGCGGTATATCGGCCATAATTAAAAGCTAGATGTTCTATATTTACTCTGATATCATGTTTACTTTAACTACATTATAAACTCTCCGAGGAGTGTCTTTATCAGAAAAGCTAAAAACTTCGTATGGATTTACAAAAGAAGTTATATCGAATGAAATGACCTTGTAATGTAGAAAGATTAAAACATGATGCATATCCCGTGATCTTCATGCTATCGTAAATGTCATGTGTCTCTGTACAGGGTTATTGTTTATTCAGATTATGCAATGACCAAATGGTCCCTGCAATACTAACAATACACTTATATAACTATGTTCATTTGAAAAGAAGTAACTATTAAAATTTACAAAAGAACGCAGAAAATATTAAACGGAGCATTGAATGAATCACTAAGGCACTCACTGTTTGTTACATATAACAAGCGCATCGAACATGAAAGGCTTAAGCTAAAATAGCCAAACTGGCAAAAGGGAGTCTATGGGAACAAGCTACTGAGGAGAAGACCAAAATCAGATCATATGAGGCCTCAGCACCCTGCTGTACGGTATCAAAACCTGGACGACCCTCATGTGGCATGAACGCCGCCTCCACTCCACACCTCTCCACACCTTTTAACATACGATGTCTGAAGGTCTGGAGATCAAGTTGCAGGATTGTATCAAGCAACGTGACATTCTAGAACGCGCTGGGATCTCAACCATGTTCGCCCTTCTCATTCAACTTCGCCTCCGATGGCTTGGTCACGTACGCCGAATGGAGGATGGCGCCAACCAAAATACGTCATGTACGGCCAGCTTGCCGCTGGAACGCGATCCGTGGGTCACCAAGCTCTAAGATACTACGATGCCTGCAAGAGAGACTTGAAAGCCTACGGCATCGCTTCAGACACATAGAAACTTTATTGTACCGAGTGACGACAAACAATATAATGTACATCGATGAGGAGCCGACAAGTTCTTTTCAATTCTTATATTAACGAAGGAAATAACCGAGAAAATAATGGGTATACAAACTTTAATGGTTCAATTATTTAGCCAAAATGAAGTTTAAACAAACAATAAACAGCCCAAATAGAGGCTCTAACATAATCTTTTACTTTATGTTGGACCTTCTCGTTTCCGACTTGCCTGTGAAGAGAGGTGAATCACATTTCTGCGGTAAGAGGGACAGTGATCTAGTGGTAGGATGTCGGTGTAGACGTCCTCCTCTCCACCAGGGAGTAAAAATGGGTATATGTGACGGAGATCAGCCAATGTGACTTGGCTGCATACTGCACCGAATGTAAAAGAACGACTTTATATATATAAGTGATGGTAAAGATTCAAGTCGGATGAATATGTCGCCTAGTATAAGTATCAGACTATAAACCGTTATCTTTATCTTTTTATCTTTACTTTTGTAACAACATGCACGTCAATCACAGTTGGCGATTACACGTATTGGAGTATTTGGGTTCAGATTAAAGTCCACACCCCCATCATATATATGTACACTGACATTAAAATGTGTACATCTATTTATATTTAATAAAGTACGTCTTAATCTATTTTTAGTACTATGCATATTATATACTTAATTTATAATTTATTTAATATTATGGTTGCTGCTTTCTGTCGTATCATTCTGGCGTGTTGGCGGCATTAAAAAATTAGCCGACGACAAGAACGACAACAAAGGCGCCAACACTAAGCATGTGTCGCCCTTCTTGTCGTTCTGGCGGGTATATTTGATGTTCTCGAGTGTGTTCGTGTTGGTGATTTTCAAACCCACACACACCCCTAAACGAGATGACGATAACAATACCCGCCATTACAATGAAAAGGTTTCGAACGGAACAATTATGACATTTTTCGCCATATTTGAGTCTGGTGGCTATAAATTTCGTGCCGGCGTGTTGTCGTGTGCGCAACTGTCAAAGCCGCAAACAAGCCAGAACGATATGGCAGAAATCAACCAACATAGTATATAGATAATGGTTACATAAACCCCCATCGATATAATGGCTAAGGCATTTTCAGCAATTTACAGCTATTCAAGAAAGAGTTTAACTGAGATGCGAAGGCACACACATCGAAAATAAAATGAGGGACAATTATGATCTGGAAATATGTTTGACATATATACTTATTTTTATTGAGGTTTATCGTTTTCAGTTTACGGAATTGATTTTATCTTTTGTCGTCCGTTTTGACATAATTAAACCAAAATCCCACAGATATCAATAATTGTATGAAGGCAGATAAAAGAGCGCATGTGCAAAATGTTATACTAAAATAGATCGTGCACTTAGTTTATAAGAGTCTGTGAAAAGCGTTCTTTATTACATTAATAGGTGGAATTAAGTTCTGATTTGTAACAAAAGTAGGTCGAATAATTATAACACACATCTGCCCTTAAAAGATTCATCTTTTGTAATCTCAAAATAATTTGTCGTATTATATACGTATCTTACGAAGAGAACTCACATAATCTTCACTTGACAATATATGGATGATCAAAACAATTTTATAATTTATAAACTGCACAATAAAAGTATTGTTTAAATCTTTGAAAGAATTTGTGTGATGCTAATTACACTGTTTTATATATTTTGTTCGTAAATATTACTTTTTGCATCGGACTTCAGTAGATGCTTTTCCTATCAAAACAATACGGAAAAAATATAAAAGTATTTGGAGTAATATATATATATATAACTTATGAGAAACGAGTTTAATATATTGGACTGTAGAGATGCTGGCTGGGTTGGTTATTGAATACGGAAGTCTGACGTTTCGACATGTTTTTTTCTATCCTTTCCTTTAATGCGGTCCAGTCCCATTCATATTTTATATTGAACTACTAATTTGTCAAGTAAATAACATAATTCCATCGTTGTGTAAATGTTTACTCTTTTGTTGTCAAGTTTTACGAATAAATTTAAGTTTTACCAAATATGAGTGTATTTTATGACCGTTATTTTTACGTAAGATTCGATGTATATACTCTGGTTCAACGGTTGATTGTACAATAATCGAAGAAAACATGAAAACATTTTATCAGATGTATTCAAAATTATTCAAATCTACCATAAATCTACCATATCGCGAACGTATGTGATCAAAACTTTACAAAGTTAGTGTTATCAATTTGACTTATACAATAATAAGTTCAAGTTTATTTATAATAAGATTTGTCGTGAGAGATTACGTGATACTTAAGTAACAGAAATTATAATTTCCGTGTATTAGAAAGGATTCATTTATTGTTTTTAAACGTGCCATATTAATGTTCAACATACACTTTCATTTTGACATTAAAATGTACCATATATCTTCACTGATAGTGAAATGAGAGTCTACACTTGTATTGAACAACACTCCTACTAAAAGATACAGGCGAAGAATAATAGGGTCCATATTGTTCAAAACAAATGTAAATCAATTCGATGAAAAAAAAATGCTATCAATTATCTTTTTCAGATAGTGGTCCCCGTGTGTTTCCAGCTGATTTCCAACACAGGTATCATCATCTCATTGTATGATGTACAAGTTTGTTGTATGTAAATGTACACAGTTGTCTGTGCCAATCTAATCATAATGATTCTTATTGATATATAAACACTTACTAATTGGTTATATATGCATAAAACAGTCTATTTGTGAGAAACAATTATTTAAAGAATAGCGTAATATGCAAGTATATGTATTCATGTACGCATCTGACAATTGTTTTGTAATTTCTTTGCCCCTCATATACTTCTAAATAAGTGAGTTTAAGTTTTCGAAAGCATGCCATATTTTAGCATGCGGTATGTGGTGCTAAAAGCCTCGTAAGATAAAAGCTGACTGGGTCCAAACATACGGATGACATTAAAATTTAATGTCAAACCCGCTGCTAGAATTCCATGGCCGTACTCGCAATCTCAAAAAGTGTATATTTCCCAAATGGCTGCCTTAAATGTCCAAATGAAAAAAAATAAAAATCAAACTCAAAATATTAGTTCATCTTTAAATCCTGTTATATGATTTTAACTGTAGCAAATATTATGTAAATAAGCAACTTTTTATTCTCAATTTCATAGTTTTTATAAGCAAACATAAAGGGTCATAGTGAAATTCTCAATATAGTGACAACACAAACACGGAACGTTTTTTTCTCCAAAAGATTTATAATGTAGGTTTCAGTTAATTGTGTCCTAATATTATTATAGATTAGTTACAAACAGGTTTTTTTTATAAAGATTATTTGTCATCGGTCAATCCATTATCTTAGCAATGAAAGGTTTAGTTAAAACAAATTAAACACTTGTTTTTATTTCTTTATGGTAATGGTAAAATAGTAATTTGAATAACTAAACATTCGACTTAATTGCTTTGTAATTTGATATGCGATGCTATGAGGTTAATTTTACATGTATTTACGCTTATGTGTGTTGTGATTGTATCTTGGCTAAATGTGTCGTATGCTTTCAACGTGTTGAGCACCCAATATGTTTCTGCATTGACCGTTGAAAGGCGGTAACCCCAACATTTTGGTGTATTCATGTATTTTATGTATGTATATGCTGTCATGTTTGTATTTTCTCAGATAACGAGTGCGAAGCCTTAATCTATTTAACATCTCTTTATATATAAAAAACAGGTTAACTGGTCCACATCCGACCCATATAACGTGTACATACCAGTTTATATTGCTTTGGCGAAATGGCGCTTACCTGAAGCCATCGTGTGTCATCATGACTCTTTCGCTTTGTCTGTATTATAACCTTTGATGATAAACACATGGAAAATGGGTTTTAAATACTAATAAATAACTTGTTAACATAACACTAAATATAGATTTCAACGAAATTGGTTCTTTCCGCATTCCGAATGCAAGACGTTTTTTTTTTAAATAATCTCATATACAGTTAACTGCAATTATCGAACACTTATTTCGCCGTGAATTTGGAAACCATGCCAGTATATAAAAATGAGCAAGCCAATTAAAAAACCAACGTAGTTAATACATAATATATTGTGTTTGCCATTGGTTATAAGGACTTTTATGTATTTTGCAAATCCAAATACACAGTGAATTTATTATAATTTAACGAGCGAATTATTGTAGAACGAAACGTAAACTAGTTTAAACCTATTTATTTAAGCTCGATTCCATATAAAGCCTTAGGCGTATTGAAACCCGCTCGAGTCCGTTTCCAGGGTAGAACCATTACTTAGTGTCTTTGTCGGAAATTTAGAGAACGCTTTCACAGTGGGGATCAAACCCGTGAACTCCGAGTCGCTAGGCGGACACCACATCCATCACGCCACGGCGACCTGTAAAACGTAAACTAGTGTCGGTTTGTTAAAACCAACATTACACAAGCACCACCTGCAATCCATTCCAGTGACGGTCATGACATATTCCCAAATATTATTACATTATTATTTACAAACGAAATAAAATATTGCTTGTAATGAACAATTTTTCTTATACCAAAATAATTTGTATTATGCATACTCTATATTAAAATACTTGCAGGTTACGTGTTTAGCTATGTCAAATTGGTTGAGAATGGCCCAGCATTACCAATCGAATGCGCTTCAAACTTGGGCATTTCTTTCCATTACATTAACAGATCGGGCGGTATGGAAACATCAAAAACGATTGCAGAATGTGATGCCAAGATAAAATCCTGTTATCTGTTGGACACGGCGGCCCACGAACAAAATTACGCTGCTGCTTACACTAGTCTTGGTTGCATCCTTTTCATCAAACAATTGACAGAAGAAACATACGGAACATACAAATGCTGTGAAATGTTCCGACCTTCAATGTGTGTCAACAAGACGATTAATTCACATGACAATAACATTGATAATTCCATAAAAGGTATATATGAACATTAACGTTATTTTTACACTTAAAACTGCAAAATAATATATTCGTTTGACTAGCAGTTCCATTCCGCAATTATATATGACTAATTTAAGTTTAAAAATAAAAACCGAATACAACCGGTCATTTTTCCAACAAATCTATACGTTCAGCCTCAACCAACTGAACGTTGTTTAAATACATTAATTCAATTTCAGAGTTCAGTGAGGCAAAATCAACGAACCCAGAAGAGTGTCCAATGAGACCTTCGGAACTAGCAAATATTGTTTTGGTGTCCTGTTATGTTGTTTTCGTTCTTGTTTCGTCAATCGTCAGGTGTCTACGTATCAGAAGATGTAAGTATTGTTAACAATCCGACACTTTGTAACAATTCTTCAAATGTTAATATTTGCAATAAAGTATACAATTATCTTGAAACAACATATTAATTACATATTAATTATATACAAACTTAACAATTACATTATAACTTCAGCATATATTATCTTTAACCTGTTTTCGTTATGAATCCAATTCACATCCAAAAATAAATCTTTCCAGCAAACTTTGCAACGGCAATTTGTATACATTTGTGAATCATAATGTGTTTTTAGTGGCATCCAAGAAAAACATGAAGGTGTTTCATTATCGGTATATGGATGACATGTTTGGCTAACAAGGTATCCTGCTCGCTTGCCAGTGTATTGATCACCCTGATCTTCGGCTGGTAAAAAAACATATTTGGAGAAAATAGTGTAATGAATTTGTGGAAGAAAGAGTTGTTTTTGGGTGGTTTATGTATACATTTAATAAGACAATAAATGATCAAATCCTTAGTTTTACATTTACAATTAAATCAGTAGCATTCAATTAATCTGATATTGAGATTGTTGTGTAGAAGTGAACCAAAATAAGACAAAACTTAAATACATTAAGAAACGTGTATTGTTCGCAATAAATAATACAGAAACTAACGAATAAATTATACACATTCGTCCTGTCGCACTGCGAACTCCGCATAAACCAATGGTTTGATATTGTAAACCCATGCATCAATATATTTTTATAAAGCGCCTTATTGTGTGATGATTTTTATTACAAGGTTTTAGTAGTTTGCTCATTCATGACGTAGTTTAATAATACAAGCAAAAGGAAATGTTTAAAGGCGTGTTTCCAGATTTTGAGTCCTTTTCTGATGTATTTAATGTATTATTATGTCGTTTTTGCATAAACATTTATTAATTCTGGAACAAATATTTATTGATAGGTAATGTTAATGCAATTTGTAATCGATTTTCTGTTGTCGATTACAATCAACACGGCCACGGCTGAAACAAAAGTCACTGAACGTCAATTCTTCAAGGAATCAGTTAGTGCTGTGATGTTGTATTCTATGACGAGTTGTCTGAGCCCAAATCTCAATTCAATCGGATGATAGAATAACACCATAAGAGGCAATCATACGGAAGCACAAATCAAGCCGCTTTGAGTTATGAATAAGAATGCAAAAATCGATGTAAGCTCTTAGATTTGAAAACTATGGTGTTAGATGTCAGAATAAAGAAATCTGATGAAAGCGGACAACGCCATTTTTGCAAGCAAATCAAAAGCGACCTGTGTAGCGTGAGATATGTAAGACTGTGGAAACATTGGTTTTGCGCATGCGCTCTGTAATGTACACACTGCCGTGTAAAACGTCAGACTGCCTTCGGCCTGAGCAACGAATAATCATCGTGTTATTAAATTTATCAAAATATGTTTTCTGCAAAATATCGAATAAAGATCACCAATGAAAATGAAATAATGTAATTTATTTATGATGCTATCCTTAAATTAATTTTATGAAATTGTTCTAAATACGTTTTATCACATAATCGACGAGTTATTTTTAATAGTTTGCTTATTATTGAGAGAAATACATACCATCTTATTATAGAATTGTACGTCTTCACCAGCATCAATATGTACTTTTCACACACAACCTTTATAATGTAGCCGAGAAACATATTAGACACCATTATGAACAGCCTCATACTTTTAGTAAAAATGTTTGTCGTAAATACATGTATGGTTTATACATATACCATAGAAATGACAAAGATAAAACCCTGTGACCATAGCCGTGGGAAATATAAGAGACCCCCATTGGAACTTCTCACGTGTACTGATAACGGCATAAGATTAGAAATAAAAGACACCCCAGCCAACAATATAATTTCTTAATCACTATGCTGGTCTCACTCTTTGGCTTAGAAATAATTAGTACCGGGCATCAACATCACTATTATCATTATTTTAGTAAATTAGTTGGTACTGCACTTCCCATGGGAAATTATTTTAACCAAGCCATGATAAATACAATGCATCACCACAACCAGCATCACAATTTTACTCAATAGGGTAGTATAACACGGCTCAGGGCAAAATTTCTTACCTTACCATGACACATATAAGACAACAGCACCACCAGAAGGAATTAGTGTTGTCAATATGCTTGTTCTACACATCTCGTGGGACATTATTTTACCAGAGCAATGAAACATGTGAGGCATCACCACCACCACCGGAGTATTTAGTTTGGTCGATATTCTGGGCTGGTCTAATACTTCTCTCGGGTAATTTTTTACATAACCATGCGAAATATACCACAAAACCGCAACCAACAGAAATAATAAAGTTAATTAGTTGGTGTTACACTTTTCACGGGGATGTACATGTACAAAAGTCATGAAAAATATGTAACATCGCCATCAACAGCATTTTATATTTTATTAAATAAGTATGTCTTACACTTCTCACGGGCCAATATCTTTGCCTATGGTATGAAAAAAGACTCAACTAGTGATTTTAGTGGTAGTGATGTCTAATGTTTTTCTTCTTATATAAGAACAATTGCCCGTGAGCAGTGTTAGACCAAATTGACTAAATGCATGATGCTTGTGGTGATGATGTCTTGTATCACTAATTGATAGTATAAAATAGTTTCCAGTAATACGTGTAAGACAAACTTATTGGCTCAAATATTGGTGCTTGTTGTGTTTTTATCTTTTCTCATGGTTTGATAAGAATAATTGCTTGTGCTACGTTTAAGACAAACTTATTAACCAAACTAATCATGCTGGTGTTGTTGATGTGTTTTTTTGTGTGTAAAACAATATCGTGTGAGCAACTTATTGACTAAAATAATTATACTTGGGTTAGAGGTGTCTTATAATTTTCATTGTAAGATAAGAACAATTGTCAGGGAGAAGTATAAAACCAGCTTATTGACTAATGAGGCTTTTGGTGGTGAGGTGTACAATAATTGATTGTGAGAAGTTTTAGACCACTTTCTTTGCTGAACTAATGATGCTTGTGGTAAATGTGTCTTATAGTTATCATTGTTAGAAAGGTATTATTACCCGTGAGAACTGTGCAAGACCACATTATTGACTAAATAGTGTTGCGTTTTGTGGTGGCGTCTTATACTTTTGCTTTGGTAAGACTTATTGACCGTTTAGAAGTGTAAGACCATTTGATTGATTAAAATAATGACGCTAGTGGTGCTGATGTCTATATTTAGTTACGTTTAGTTTAAACCTATTTATTTTAGCTCGATGGCATCAAAAGCCTAAGGCTTATTTGAAACGCTCTCGAGTCCGTTTCTTGGGACTAGAACCAGTACTTGGTGTCTATGGGGGAGATCTAAAGAACGCTCTCACAGTGGCGATCGAATCCGTGACCTCCCGGGGTCATTTTGCAGTAATTCATATGGTGTTGCTATGAAGACGTAACATATGATTTAAGTCAAAAGTATTACCAATGCATAAAAGTTGAGTGTAAAAAACCTATTCTGTTTATACGTAAATCGCTCAGTGATGCAAAGTAGAAACAACTTCAAGCGTATTGAATATATTAATTTAATTTTGTAATATCTCTTTTCGTTTTCTTTATAATGCATATTATTTTTGGATATATTTGGCGAAGACAAACAATTGTCTTTTAATTTTTATTGAAGATTAATGTCGTACACTTTAGCCATAAAAACTGACAAGTTAATATATACAAGTAAAATTTACGATATTCCTCTGTTCCGATCGTAAATATTTGAAAATGTTGATGGAGCAACACCATATTGCCTATCTTTATGTAATAACACCCTTGACCTAATTTGGAACAGTATTTTAAATTATATAACTGTAAGTATATATTATGCACCATACCAAACTAAGTCGCGTAAACGTAAGCATATAGTGAAAGCTAAACCTCTTGCCTGACGCATAGCAGGTACACACGAGGACTTCGTAAGGGACCATCTTTTTGTAGAAATAAATATTATTCGTTGTGTTAGAGGAACTGAAAATTCAACGCTATCATTGTTTCTGCAATTTTATTTCCAGGTATACGTGTACAGACTTGATTTACAAGTCTTTGTTTACATTGCTGTTATTAAGTGTCCAATTGTGTAGAAGAAACTCCAAGATGGTACAGGTACGATGGATGTTCTTGTAAGCAAGGTTTAGTTTCAAATAACAATTTACAAAATAACGAGTGAACATGATACTTATTTTGAAAAGTTTCTTTTACGTTTTAGGACGTTTTTTAATCCGTCATTTATATTCAAATCATACAAATACATAAACTTGAAAGTTTAACCAGAATAATTAGCTTAACATTGGGATATGTCTTCATCACCAATACATCATCAAACGAGAACAAATGTCTTAACATTCATTTGTTTGAAGTTTAAATATTTTAAAATGATTTGAACAAAAAATGAGTTATCTCTGCAAAAAGATACATACTAAAACGAACACTAAGGAGATTTTAAAGCACCTATAACGCTCAAAATCAACGAATATTTCGAATAAAAAAAATCGTTAAATAAAGTTAACACATAATCAATCAGTGTTCCTTAAAGCAAAAGCTAACATTTCAACGCTAGATGTGGTCTGGTAACATAGATTTAACAAGATATAAAATGCCTTTTTTGTGGCACAATATATTCCATATTAATTTCCCGCAACGATATCTATTCATACGACTCACGAACAATAAATTGGTACATGAACATGTATTGAAGATATTGTACCACAAAAAATATTATTAAAAAAGAGCATTGTAAATCTTGTTTAATCTATGTTACCAGAGCACATCTAGCGTTGCAAATTTGGCTATTGCTCTGAGATACACTGATTGTTGATGTGTTAACTTTTTTTTAAGAAATATTTTAGGAAATATTCTTTGATATTAAGCGTTTAAGGGGCTTTAAGCTTGCTATATATGTGAATTGACAAAGGAGGAAGCAAAAGTATTAAGTTAATAACCCGCGCGTAATATAGCCATATTCTTACATAATTGAATACGCGTTTAATCATGCATGTGTGTTTCAGTTATTATTGTAATGATTTGAACACTGAGCTTTCTGAATATAAGATACCGTAATAAAAAAACAACATTATTGCCTAATTTATTAATGCGTCATGTTTATATTCTAAACGTTTTATCATAAACCGTACCGTTAAATGTATTTAAATATCTTATGAAAATTGTTATTTTGGTAAACTTTAAACAATTCGCTTTGAAGTAATAACAATACACCATTGTGAATAATTGTTTGCATGAACAAATAAAGCAAGGCAATTTTATGGTTTTACGTTACCATAGTTTTTGTTTTAATTAATCCCTGTACAATGTTGGATGCGTACAGTTAGATAATAAGCGTGCGAAAAAAAAAAAAATAATAATACATATATACTATTTAAGGTTATACACTCTCCTGATAGCTAGAGGTGAAACACTTACGTTTTTAACATATAGGGGGCACTGGAACTTCAAGAAAATACTGAAAGAAATTAACGGTAATTACAATAAAATCATGCAAACCAGAATCAAACATAGATTAAACAAAAATTTAACTAGAAATGGCGCGGCAAATGCCGACGCGCATCCCCACGCCGCATAGATGTTATATTAAAAGGCAATTTGGGCGGGCAAGGCCTATGTTGATGGGGCCCCGGGGTGGGTAATGTGGACATGGGATGGTCGAAAATGTTGGTGATTTTTTTTCGCCAAAAACAAATTTGGGTACGAATACAAATTTGGGTACGAAAAAAAATTTGGTACGAAAAAAAATTGGGTACGAAAAAAATTTGAGTACGAAAAAGAAATTGGGTTCGAAAACAAATTTGGGTACAAATTGGGTACAAACAAAAATTGGGAACGAAATTTTTTGGGTACGAAACAAAATTTGGGGGTACGGGGAAGTAGTACCCGTGGACCTCTCTATACCATGTGTGTAAATTTCAAGGTTCTAGTACTAATAGTGTAGTAGGAGATAGTGGCCAGGGTACCGTTTTACTAACAGAGTTACGCTAGCGTATGTCTACGATTTTCGTAAGTCCTTGCGTACGTTTGAAATTTTTGCGCAAATGCGTTTTACTAAAAAATGCGTACGTAAGTTTTTCGTAAGTTTTAACGTAACTTTACGAACAAAAAAAGCATGCGTAGGCATTAAGTATTTTCGTAAATATGGCCGCGTTATTTCCGAGAAGAAACGCCGCACGAAGGAGAAATCCAAGGATTTTTAGAAATCGACCAAACTATCTTGATTTTCTGACAGATCAAGAAATACAGCGAAAGTATAGACTGTCAAAAACACAAATCTACACAGTCCATGAATTAATTAAGGACGACATCTCGCCGCAATGTAACAGAAGTCACCCATTGTCGCCAATGACGAAGGTAATATACATTTGCATCTTTTGATTTTGTTGTACCATTCGAAATTACAACTTGTTATAGCGACAGTTTGCCTATTCATTCAGAAAAAGTACGTGTCAATAGAGCTTGCTTCCCCTTGTGGCGTCCTTGACATTGTCAACTTTTTATGAAAATTAAATAACGCGTTGGCTCTTTTTGGAACTGATAACGCTATTAAAATACACAAGTAATTCTTGTATTTTATAAAATCTGTGGTTTATTTTCGAGTGAAACTGAGTATGTAGAACGCAATATTAACTGGCTATAAGGAGCTATTACTGTGAAAAGGAATTATATCCGAAATCTGTATCCGAATAGTGAATCTCATCCGCATCTGTCATCTGTTTGGAAAACATTCTTTGACAAGTTACCTATGGAATATGCGAGTGTTTGGTAAATTTAACTGTGTTGAAAAGACATTGATCTCTTCGATCAATTATACCAAATGCAGTAAGGTTATTTTATCAGATAATGTCATGTTAATTATGTAGCTTGTTGTGGCATCTAACGAAGACGATTTCACAATGTAATGGAATTATGATTTGATTCTGTGTACAGTAATTGAGTTGGTATGGTTAAGATATGTTTTTAATTATATAAAGTATAAAATTCTACTATATCCTTAATAATCAAACATGTAATTGTATCGTCCAGCAATGTCATTTTATCTTAGAGATAATTAAATTTGTTTAATTTGCTCATTTAAAGCATGTGATAAAAAAGACCTGACACTCGTTGTCATTTCATATCATAGTTTATTAAACTTATCCAGGAAATTCTTTAGTAAGCTCGTCACAAGCTCGCTTACTAACAAAATTCCTGAACTCTTTTAATAAAATATGGAACATGTGGTAGGAAATGACAACTCGTGCCAGATCCTATATATACTGTGTCAAATAGAAGATATTTGTTGGTTTCAAAAGATTATCAATTTTATTTCACTAGCCATTATAGAGTTTTATCGAGTGACAACATTATAATGAAAACCAGTGAAAATTAGCAGATTCACTGCTTGAAACTGTGGATTATCAGTTTTATTTCACTGATTTTTCTCTATAAACTGCCAGAAAGCATACATTAAAATGTGATTATTATATTGTCAATTACAATGTATTGAATCATATTTTTACAATAATTGTCCTTATTTATGTCAAAGTATATGTTAAAAAATTTCAGTTGCTGATAACACTTCAATTTCTAGCGAAATCTGAATTCTACAGTGAAGGTGGCATGACTCACGGTGTGTCAAGAAGTTCAGTTTGTAAGAGTATTTGGCAGGTACTGTAGTTGAACATATTTAAAATAAAAAATGCTTATTCAACGTGGAAAATATATATGTTTTGCAGTAACACATAGTTTAAAAATATGTTCTACGCACTCAATATCTTCCTTAACATT
>VMBQ01001837.1:46176-92955 GCA_007657795.1 Dreissena rostriformis | reverse complement strand
TATTAACTCGACTGCACCGATGGAATTGATATGTGTAGATTTTTTGTCCTTGGAAACATCAAAGGGTGGATACGAAAACATTTTGGTGATCACTGATCATTTTTCTCGTTACGCACAAGCCTTTCCAACGAAAAATCAACTAGCTAGAACTACAGCTAAAATTCTATTCGAAAATTTCATTCTGCACTACGGTTTCCCCACACGTATACATTCCGATCAAGGGCCAAATTTTGAGTCCGAATTGATTAGAGATCTGTGTGATCTAGCTGGCATTGCCAAAAGTCACACTACCCCTTACCATCCCATGGGAAACGGACAGGTAGAACGATTTAATTCGACATTGCTGAAAATGTTAGGAACATTATCCGATTGTGAAAAAAGTGATTGGAAATCGCACATTGCACCGTTAGTGCATGCGTACAATGTCACAATTCACAAAACCACCGGATATGCCCCATTCTACCTAATGTTTGGGAGACATCCCAAACTAGCCATAGACGCACTATTAGGGTTGTCCTCGGAGACCGACGAGAACGTGTCAAAACACGAATATGTCAGGAAACTCAAGGAACGATTTTCCTGTGCATACAAAAAGGCTGAAGAATTTGCGAAAAATGCAAATTCCGGTGACAAGAGGCGTTACGATGCTCGTGCTAAGGCCACTTCATTAAGCGTCGGTGATTTGGTGCTGGTCTGCAATGTATCTTTGCGTGGCACACACAAATAATCCGACAAGTGGGAGGAAACTCCGTACATTGTAGTCGGACAACCAAACGCCGACATCCCTGTGTTTGAGGTAAAGAAAGATTGCCCCCTCGCTAGGAAAACAAGAATCCTGCACCGCAATATATTACTTCCCTTACCATACAAAACCAAATCACAGGAAAAATCCCCAAAATATATTATTCCGGCCCTTCGTAAAAATAACGAGCCGCCCAAGCAAACCAATGAGCGACCAACTCGAGATCGTAAACCCCCGAGGTGGCAGCTCTCTGCAGAATAAATGTGGTAAATAGTATTGTACAATATGCGATAAACATAAAATTGCATTTCAAACACAAAATCGATATTTGCAAACGCATATAAAGATGTATTCATTTTGTAACCTATTATTGTTTAACACTGAGAGTATGTGTATAGTGTATATAGGTACATAAATACTACCCATTTTATTAATCTTGCTTATGCGTGAGACTAATATGAAATGTGTGTTTTTTTAAGATATTTAAATTGTTAACATCATTTTATGTATGCACGATGTTTTCAAATGGAGTTTATTTCCATATGAATCTGCGAGAAAGTTATACAGCGAGTAATTTTGCTGTGAGATGTCGACTGGCAAAACTTGTAGATTTTCAACATGATACGGTTTAAAAGTAGGTTTAACAGAGTAGAATTTATTTAATTCAGCAGAACTGTTATTAATTTTGCAGTAATAATATGTATTATTACTAGTTTAGATAGATTCTACGTAGTTGCGTTGAATAAGTAACGATTATCCATGCATATTGTCATTTTTGTGTGTGTCATGTGATGTTGTTGTTGTTGTTGTGTTCTGTATCTTTGTTGCTTATATAACCGTATTTCGAATCGCGGCAACAAAAGTATCGCACTGCATTAAATACTCATCAGCGGGAGTATGTCGTATGTCTTATAAATGTCTTTTTAATGTATTGCTATTTCATAATGAATGTCGCAGACGACATTTTAGAAGCAGCGGGAGTATGTCGTAGGGTACAAATTAGTCACATAACATCCATATTTTTAAGTCATTTTAATCTTAGGTTTTTAATATTAATTTGAATACATTTCACTAGTCAAAGGGAAGCAACCTGACCATTTTACCTTATGCATGCTTTACTAACATTAGCGTTATCTAACCCTTGCTCGTGATGCTCGTGCACATAAATTTCAACTGTCATAGATGGTCGTATTTCTATTTGTTGCAGGAAAATTATATATTTACTCAGGTATACTATCCCTTTTCTTTAGTAACTATTAAATAACATATTATTATGATATATATGTATTAATTGGTATTGTTCGCAGTCTTTATAAATAATGCGTTTATTGTATTTACACCCGCCGTACCAACTCAACGCGTATGTGAATTGTTCTATCGTTGTGTAAAGATATGGATTCTTGTTCATTTGTTTATCTTATTTAATATTTGTTTCAGAGAAATCCTATACGTTAACATCGTTAATACGGTCATCTGCAATAAAATCATTAACATTGCTTCTGTGTTTGGTCAAAAAAAAATAATCGCAGAGAACGAACTCCGAAACATGTGTGTAGGTTTCAAGGTTCTAGTGCTAATAGTGTAGTAGGAGATGGTGGCCAGGTTTTACTATAGCCATATAAGAAAAACTGCCCCGCCCCCATAACTTTTGACCCAGGCGTCAGATCAAAATTCCAGATAGTGCACCGTCGCACTTATGCTCATAGCTACCATGTGTGTAAGTTTCAAGGTTCTATTGCTAATAGTGTAGGAGGAGATAGTGGCCAGGACGGACAGACAGCTGCCCGGACAGAGCGTGGGGATAATAACTTTTCAAGGGCAATCACTGCGTCGAAAGAAACAGCAACAAATGAATACTTTTCTCTTATTTATTACTTGAAAGAAGTCACAGGCAAAAAATGCGGTTTAACTTCAATGGCATAATAAGTCAAGAATGCCGTTTCTTTGTAATGCAGTTAATTTAACACGCATGTTTTCATATGCCATCCCGATCACAGTGAGTTGATAGTTAATAGTCACTGAAACTGATGATTGGTGAAAAGTATGAAAAGAGCTTCTGGTGAGCTTCCATGCTGCGTAAGTATCACCGTTATCAATTAGTATTAATCATAAATTTAATAACAGAAAATGCTGTTTTATACTGAAGAAATGCGATCATCACATGGGTATCAAATATGTACATAATTATGTCAACTGTTACCTGTTTTATTTTCCTTATTTCGAATTCGCAAATGACTAACCATTAAAGCACATTGACCGATATAAGATTTACTGTTTAGTTAAGTTTACATCACACAATTCTAAACGGAAGTTTAAATTAACTCGTTCCTATTGAAATGAAAGGACTTTGTGATATATCAAAGAACGATGTCAAGTTGATGCTTGAAAATATAAACAAAGAAGCATACGCACGTGTCCATAAGAAGGAAATTATCTTGCACATTGAGAGGTTTCGTGGCACTGTAAGTGTCTTAAGTTAAGCTATCCGTTCTGCACTAAAATGAAACAGGTCGCGGGCTCTTTATTGTTTGCAAACATTAGTTGTAACAAATTGTGTTCTCTCTTGTACGTATAGTACACAGCAATTTAATATATCCGTAATATAAATATTTAAGAATATAATAAAAAAAGGTGGTAATAATAATACGGTCCATTTAGGTAAAGCTAGAAGAGAACACGACTCTTTCGTCTGATCAATTGGGGACATCACGAAGATATGTGCGTTATAGTATGCTCATAGTTGGGTTATGCTATAACAGCGACAAATTACATTAACATATATATGGTAAATAACATAGACATATATTGACAAAGGCGCTCGCGTTCCAAAAAAGAAATTATATTTCTGAGAAGGCAAACGATATAAAAAATCAGTGTAAATATTGTGAAATACGTGCAATATAGTAAGGATATTTGCTGATTTCAGTGTAAGATCGCATTTTCAATTCATGAGTTGCCATTACATATTACATTGATAACCAAGAAAACAACATTTAATTCAAGCTCTTGTACGAAAAATTATTTAAATTGTTGATTATATTTATTTGTAAATGTGCAACACAACGGAACATATTATCGCATCTGATTAGAACACAAAATGTCCACGTAATAATGCATTTATGGACGCATTTTTCTATCGTAGTCCTTATATAGCTTTTTTCATCCATCAAGCTTATCCTCTAATCTTGGCATGCTAGAAAATACCAGGCGAGTTAAGAATTAGCATTGCATTTGATCAACTGCAAATGTGAAATTAAAAAGTAAACACAAGTCACTATATTAAAATCACACCCTAATTTGATTTCAGTGCTTTCAATCAAAAAGCATATCAACGGGTTTTTCTCTAAAAGTTGACGCGTAAAACAATGCGCATTTATTGCTCAGATTCCTTTCATCATCAACATATTGATATAATCGTAATACACAATGCAATACACAACAGAATTGTGTTTCGATTCACGGTTCTATTGGGACTCAAGTTTATGTTTACACATACCGCACACTGTTTTAAACGTCTTTTATTACCACACTACCGTTTTCAATAATGCCCAAGCTAAAATCTAGCACATTGCTTTTGAAAACTAAGTTACTTCTACTGCTGATTAGTTTCCTCGAAAAGTGTATCGGTGAAACCTGGCCAAATAATTAAATTAAAAAAAAAGTGTTATGTTATGATTGTTCATATAAAAAAGTTAAATGCGAGTTAAGCAAATGCCCAGCTTATGAGTTCACTTTAAAGGACAATACATTTGCTGGTTTGCGCTATAGAACGCGTATACAATACATGTAATTGGCAGAGAAAAGTACGATGAGCCAGTCTTTTAATACTACATTAGACTCGAACTTGGTTATTGTCGCTATTATGAAATACAGCCATGTATCACGAGTTTCAAATAAGGAAAATAAGTCATTGTATACTGGATTACATGGTTTCCGTGTTTGGTTTCACAATTGCGCACGTGCTTTTTAATTCTGACCTGCCACGCAGACAGAACCGTCCGCCTATTGTTGTGATAAAAAGTAAAGTGATTTGCGAAGGCAGCTCATCAAAACTAGATTTGTGAACAGTACATTTCTCTGTGTTACATGCGATTGTGATTTAATCTCTAATACCTCTAAAGAATCAGGTTAAAGCGAATTGCTGAATACTACTTTGTCATGCAATTCAATATGATATAGAACATGCCAGACATACAAATTGTACACTACGCATTTAATTTCATGTTTACACTTAACTTTAACTTATGTAGATATAGCCGCACTCAAGAACATGTCACGTGATCTCTGTTTCACTCTTTAGCTCGATTTGCGGAAACAAAGATCCCGTTAGTATGACGTATAAAGCATTAGCAATAGACAGCAGTGCATTGAATGGACCGATTATGTGTACCAGCTGTAATCATGTTTATTTGCAGTTATAACATTGTTGCTATCTACTTATTACGTTTAGTGATTCGTCGCTCTTGTGAAAATCCAATTTTTTAGAACAATGCAACTTACTGGACTGCTTGTCTTAACTATTTTCATAACACGTAAGTACATACTGTTTTTGTAACACGTATTTGACGAGTGAGAAATAAATATCTATATATATTAATCAATGTAATAGATTCGTGTGAAATAAATCTTTGTAAACACATACATGCTATTAATATTAATAATGAGCTGCAATTTATACACACTGTAATAAAGCATTTTATTTCAGAATCGCACAGTATGCGTATTGATGCCAAACTTATATCTCCAACACAATTAAAGATATCTTGTTTGTTTGACGATGCGTCATCAGGTATGATAAAGATTTATAGACTCCATGACAACAACGAAAATGCAACTGTTTCTGTCGAAACTGGGACGATGTGTAAGGTATTTACGTTGTTATCTGAAAATATTGTAAAGTGTGCGTGTATAAGTCCAAATCAAGTGGATTGTTATATTACCAGTCCCAGCATTGGAGACCGGTGGAAATGTGCGACTTTCCAGCATGGAAAACCGGTGTACAGTGATATTGCAAATGTCATTTCTCAAGGTAACTATGACGTAATACGTTTGATTAAATAAATGGTATTACGTGTCATAATTGAGTTACTCCAGATTATTTGGTTAAATTCATAACAAAACAAAATATATATGTATTATATTTCAGTATTGTAAATGTTATATCTTCCCATTGATAATTGCGTTAATAAATGAACCTACGTGGTGTGGCAAACGTTAAAAATAGTCATTTCAAATAAATTAATCTTATCCGAGAGATAAATAAGAATAAAAGCTAAATTATGTGTATGCCCTAGATCTTTGTTACGAAAACACGTATTGTAAGTCAGTCGCCATGGTAATTTATATTGCGATATCGTTGTGTGTAAATATATGAGGATAAAGATGGCAGATTAATTATAAGACGCTTGATTAATCTATTAGAATTATCTTCAAAGAATACATCGATTAAAATTTATAAACACAATGTTAGATTTAATTAAAATGTAAAAAAGACTGTAACAGCGGGAATGAAGAGATTATAGCTGGTTTGTATCAACAAGTACAGCGTTTTATGTCAAATAATAATAATAAAAAAAACGCATCATAGACAGTTCGTATCACAGACAGCGTATTTATTCACTATTTTCCAAAATATGCCAATTTATAAATTATTTTATTTTACCGTATACACATATTTTGACCATCGATGACTATCCGCGATTGTTCATAAGTAAAATCGCTATTGCTGTTGAGTAAGGCTCATTGGCGATTCTTTTTTTTCCATTGACTCATTTCACCACGTGTAAGAAGGTATAAATTCAGAGCGGTACGCCATAAGACATCTATTTCTCAATCAACGTTTTTATTAAAACATAGTATGACGTTTCTGGCGTTTGGTGTGAGCAATTACGTTGACGAGTGCCTTTTGAATCATAATGATCTAATTGAAATGTGGTTCGTAATGTAATTATTAGTAATATACTGTTGAAATTTTGCAAAACATATTGTCATTTCATTTAAATTACAAATTGAAGGGTAATAGTATATGCAGCATGTAGGTTTTATCTAAAACAGCCCTCGTAGAATATTCATATTGATTTAATGTCATTGTTTCCAACCATTAGATACTCTGACAATGTGTTCCTTAAAGATAAGACAAATGTATGTTTATATACACCAAAGATAATGCTGGGACATATAGATTTAACCACGTGCGTTCGTTTGTACATACGTTATTCTGTTCTTGAACAAGTTATAGGGCGAACTTGAAGGTTGCCGGATATTAAAGAGTATACAACAAAAGCTCCTCCAGAAGTTTATATGCGTCCCGCATTACTCGAATTTTAAAAGACGCAAATTAAAATGTTTAACATTATGAGTGTATCGCAAGTAAGAATCAGAACCCTTGGGGACAAGGTTAGGTCCATCTTTCAAGGTCAATAGTAAAAATGATTTAAATATATAAACTACTTAAAAAATTTGTTTTATATTCGGAACCTGCATCAGCTGGACATAACATAATTTCGTAAGGAGTTGCCGTGTAAACGCTCCTATTTTCTTTTTGCATCATAAACTTCAACTCAATATCACCAATTCATTAAATATTGAAGAACACATGTTGAATTACGTCATCAATCCGTAGCAAAACAATAATTTATCGGCGTATAAACTATTGAGCGATTACATAAAAATAAAATATCAAATATGAATTATACTACACTGAATATTGAATGATTACCATAATAACTAATGTAAAATGTTAAAAAAGTTAAAATTGAAGTTAAATTTTGTGTATATGTAAATATAGATAGTAATATTTTTAACAAGAAATACTGGACTGATTACAAATGATTCTGATAGCGCGCATTATAGATCTCATACATTTCGTTCTTTACAATTTCTCTTAATTATTACGAAACATACTCCAGACAAAAGGCTCCGCCTTTAATCAATGCATTTTATTTCCGTCTATGTGTTGACAAGCAAGCCCCTGTGTTGTACGAAATATTAAAGTATACAATCGTTTTATTTTTTACGAAATTACATGTACCTACGTGTAATCCAATGTTGTAAGGGTTATGAAATCTGACACAAATATGTTTCATGACTTAACTATTGTATGTTCAATGAACCCTTCCTCCTCGTGCATACATAATCATATTTATAGTAGCAGAAACTTTTGAAAGTACAACCACGACTACGACTGCCGTCATGTCAACTAGAACAAGAATCGTAAAGTATAAACGTACATCATATCTTGATCGAACATCTTTGAAAACTACGTTTGCCCTCGATGACGAACACAATGCAACTGAAAAGCAAGGTAATATCTACTCTCATAAAGCTAATTTATGGTTTACTTATGCACTTTTCCTTTTACTAAGGGCATATGTTAAATATTGTCTTTATTCGTGCATGTCAATATGGTAGAATGTTTATACTATTGTAACAATATGTTATCCTCACAGCGTCCACAACAGATCGATCAGTGTTTTACATGAATACTACACTTTCACCGTTAGAAAATGTCACACATACAGAAACCACATTTATGAACCTTACGACAGGCGCCTGGGAAATACTGACTACTGAGAACCACACGTATATCACAAATAAAGGTATATAACAAATTAAACATCGGAATTGGTAATACACTTAACATGTGTCTGCTTTTAGCAATATTTAAAAATAAAATCTATATTATTTATAGACATCAAGTAAAATATAACAATAATGCTTTTTCAGTATATCCACATACTGAGTAATTACTTTTGGATTTTTATATTTCACAACTTTATATAATCTGGCAGATATTTCAACTCGGATGCTAATAATTATCGTCGGTATTGTTGGTTCGTCAATTGTTCTTGCGCCTATGATACTGGTTCGGCTGTGCCTACTGCGTCGACATCGATCAGGTAATACATGAATGTTTCTAGTAAATTGGTAATTTGTTTGCTTTAAAGATATATATAGATATTTGGATGCTAACCCATTGTGGATATGCGTTTATAGAGCGTGAGTGTTAGTCAATGTATCACCGTAGCGTAATTAGTCCGATAATGATCTTGTGTTAAATCTATGGCAATATTTTTTGCATTAATAACAATCCTTTGAAATAAAAATCACAGTAAGCAGAACAATGCGCTCCATGGTGTTGATCTATGACAACGCAACGGATGTGTCTTATAATATCAGTTTGAAACATGTTGTTAAAGTGTTTGATAAATATACGATTATGCTGCCTTACGCAACAATGAGTCATGTACAATTTCAAGGTTTATTGATATTATTTAAGTTTCACTGTCCTCCAGAATCGGCATGCGCCATCTTTCCAAAATTTGTTTTAGCCTTAATACTTAAACAATTATAAATACTAAAATAAAAGTGGTACTTAAAATACTGGAAATGATTAAGTATATACAGGTGTGAACAAAGTCGCTTTTACATGAACATGCGTTCTTACCAGATATGGTGGTTTACAAAATACATCAAATGACATGTAGTTCATTTGTTGTTCTATATATAAATGCATGTAATGAGTGAATGGAAGGGACTTTAGCATGCTTATAATTGAACTTTAAATCCTTTGTCCACTTAATATATACACATGCTAATTGAGATATAGTGAAATGTGTACATTCGTTCACGCTCGAAACACCATGACATCATATATTGTGGCATGCATATGATCAAGTGTGAAAGCATTGTAGGCGGCCGCATACTACGTATAGATGACTTTGGGTTATATTTAACCTACTAATTTATACAATTTGGCGTTCAATGTTAATTGTATTAAAATACATGCACTTTACGTATTGCATATTCCTTTTTTTCATTTCACAAAGTAAAAGTATTTCTATGCGTATATGTTTAAAATGCCTGTTATAATATATGTTGAAGCAGAAAACAACGACGTTTCTATCACAATGACTGACAATGTGATAATAGAAGCCACTTCTCCGGCATCAATCCGAACCAGCGTGAACCAATACGACACAATTTCACTGATGTCATTCCCGACCATTGCGGATAGTGTAAACATGTTTATTCAAGCAACAACTGAAATTGAAGTTAGCACTGCAAGTGTGCATTATTATGAGTGGGTTCCAGATGTCCACGGAGAGGGAGCGATGTCAAATGGTATGCTGAAAATGGTGTAGGGTCAGAAAGGCCAAAAGCCATAAGGACAAAGACCGTAAAGGTCAGGTTAGAAAGGCCCGCTATGATTTAAATTTCAGATTTTGGTAAATCTTTCCTTTTGATTTTCCCATATTTAACAACTAGGAAAAACATTAAATTTTGGAGCTGTTTTTTACATGTTATAAATGGTCAGTCATTTTGTTTTGTTTTAATCCATAGTGAAAAAAATTGACACAACAAGTTCGTTTTTAAAAATATACTTAATCCTGAATGCGACTTTATATAAAACTCAAATGAACCTACAACACATGTAAGCAGTGCCCTTTGTATAGTACTATTGGTCGCAACAATAGTATCCATTTGCTTGTTAAACATGCGCAAGGAACAAAGTATACATATACAAAGCAAAACGATTATTGTAAACGTATCCAAATGCTTTTAACTTTTTCATACTTCAGTCAAACACTCATTTTAAAGCACAAATAAGAAATAGTTGTGTGTACATTTATAGAAGTATGGGTCAAAGGTTAAATAAAAATACGGGGAGATGTTCTGGAAACTGTTCATTGACCAAATTCACTACTTTTAATATTGTGAGTGAGTAATTATAATGGCTGAGTTGACAACATATATTTACTTTTGAAAGATATTAATCTATCATGATTTGGGTATGTATTTATGTATTGACTTGGAGTGCTTTGTTTTTACAAAAGCCCAGCTACCTGATATGCAGAAATAAGGTAGTAGTTCCTCGTTTTATAGTTTTTTACAGACATGACTAAAACGCTTATGACTGTGTTTGTCGAATTGAATAGTGATATAAGTGTTGTTTTTTATTATTTAAGTATATACCATTTTGGAAACTGCATATCTGAATTAACATGTGTTGGGTGCCTATATCTTTCAAGTAGACATGACTCAAAAAAACTGATATACGAGGACATAAATAAGTACATTTATGCTTCCTCCTTATGCGTACCATGAAATTAATTATCCAGTAAAATACTTTTCATGTACTGACTTATTTGGTTTCAACTGAGCTATCTTTATCATCTTTTGTACATTTTACTATGCTTGTTTTAACAAATATACAATAAACTCGAATAATCAAAGCAAACAATTAATGATGCAGTGCTCATAAACATATAGTTAAGCAAATCACAAATGATGCGGTATTACTTTTAGTCCGTGCAAATAACAAAATAAATGTTCTGCAGTCCATGTGTGTATAGTATTAGTATATTGTCAACATACGTTTGTGTTTTTTTTCTTAACATTACTTTTTTTTTAAAGCGGGCTATTTGGAACAATGCACTTGTTTGTTTCAAGCGTTTTTTTTTGCACATTACATAGACAGGATATATTCGATGTCCATGTGTAAGTGTTTTGTCTGTTTGCTGTTTAAAAACAATAATATGTGGGTCAATCCTTCGACCGTCTTCCTATCTGAGCTGATTATTATTTCAGACATGTCCGAGCCATCAGAACAACAAACAAGGTAACGTTATTTAAAATCATTTAACAGAAAAAATGATGATAATATGAAATTTTAAATGCATTCAGGCGCTATTTAACTCTCTTTGTTTTTTTTAAAGGACACATCTTATAAACTACGAAAGTTTACCACGAACACGGAACAGCAATACGTCCGACTACAGCAACTTAGAATGTAATATGGTAGACGCTCCGCAGCGATCCAGGAATGCCTAGATTCGGTTACATTAATTTAGGAGTATATTTAAAAGCTCCTTAACGATAACTCTTCAACATATTGTGAATTTGAACACATTCACTTCAATACATATTTTCATTTTTAACGCTTCATATTTCACGACGGCATTTGCTACTTTGCATCAATTGTTTTCGTATTATTCATCTTAAAGGGGGGTTTGGGAGAACATATAGTCGCCGCTTTGTCCGTGTGTTGATGTAAATGAGTGAGAGTGGGTCTTAAACGAATTTTCAAGATAATAGTGTCCGTCCGTCCCTATCGTTCTTTTGTCCTTATGTCCATCACAACTTTCGCATGGCGCAATATCTCCGACACTTCATCAACATAGGAGAATCTTGCCCATCGTTCTCGGGTTGTTGTCAGTGAATTATTTTTTTCAGTGAGATATTTTTTTTGAGTGTATTTGATCATTAATGCATCTTTTAATATGGATTTGTTATTTAAATGTTAAATATCAGTAACCGATTGTCCGATTCTGATCAAATTCTATATGCACTTTCCTTTTATGTTAGAAAAGCTCATATTGGCAATTCGTTTTGAACCATTGATTTGTTAAGGAGTAATTCTACTTCGAATAATAAGTCGTTGCCATGCGATATCTCATAATCTAATGATTCGAATGAGATGAACTTTACACGAAGAACCCTCTTAGGGTGGACATTATTTATATGTAAAGGTCTAGTGCATTTTTCTTCTTCGCACGAGATTTCAGAAACTTATGATCCGAATTTGATGACAATCAAATATGCAATATATGCAGGAAGTTATTATTAAAGTATTATAACTTATATGCATACTTTGTACAGGTTGGACAGGCGCCTTTCTTAAGGTCGTTGCTCTTAACGGACTTTTCAGGGAGTTATTGCCCCTTGAATAATGACACCTTTCCACATAAATATCTCGAACTTTTATGGTGCATATTCGATGAAACTTTATATGCATCATTCCTATCCAGTGGACATGCGCACATTGAGAAGTCGTTGCGCGCTAATGCTTTTTAAGGGAGCAATTGCCCTTTGAATTATACTTAAACATTGTGTGATTTATTTCTTGTCCGTGCGAGATTTCAGGAACGCATGATCCAAAGTGTTGTTAATTTATATGCGGTATTTATATAGGGTTGACACGCGCATTTTGTACGGTCATTACTATCAGTGATTTTTAAGGATGCTATTGACATGTGAATAGTAATTTATTTCCGCATGAGATATCGGAGAATAATAATCTTTCTTAGAAAATCTGTATTGAGCATAGGCTGGTTATGGACATATTGTCATTCCTCTCCAATGTAAGGTTAAGGTCTTTGTTCCAGTATATTAACGTTTCAAAGACTTATTTGTTAATGTCGCGTTCCCATGCAATTAAACCATAAATTGGTATAGCGCATCATCGGGGAGCATCAGTCTCATTAATATTCTTGTTATAGATATACTAGTGTTTAATTCTTGTGTATGTGTGGCCATTATACTGTCATTTCAACATAGGCAACATAATCATAGTTGTTATTGTGTGATGTCTATGTTTGTCTTATAGGTATTTTTGTTTTATTATTAAGTAAGTATGTCTTGTTTGTATAAAAACATATAAAACATTATTCATAAAGTGCTTCATTCTGTGACTTGAGTTAGAAATTATAATCTTTACAAATGTGAATATATAACTTCATTTGTTTTCTTTGTTACACATACTGCAGGCGTTGAAATGGATTGTATGAAAATAATTTTGACAATTAAAGAGAGGAATATATACTTCCCATGTTGATTTATGCACGTACATTGAAACTTGATACTTGAGACTTACAAACGGTCTATACAAAATGGAAGTGTGTGTCATTATAAAACGGAAAACTGGCATTGTCGTATCTGAACATGTTTACCATAAACATGTTACCGNTATGTACACGTGTTTCGTAATATATTTTGTTGATGTTCAAGATTATTTACACGTGCGTATTTTATGATTACTTCTGTGGTTAATGTGAGGTTTGCGATGCATTTCACCTAGAGTTATGCTTTGCATGGACCATCCCAAGGCATTGACCCCAGCTTTAATCATAAAAGTATGTACAAAAGCGTAGTGTATGTGCCATCCTGTATCCTGTTTTGTACTGTACTTATTTCATTTGCCGGAAATAAAAGACTTGCGGACAATAATGTTTGCCTTGATAGTGCTTCCAGAGTTTCATTGTTTCTATATATTTAAAAGCTGTTTCAATATGATGTTCCTATACAAATGTTGTGTTATGTAAGATAAAAAATATAAAGTCCATTTAAACATGATTTTGTTTGTAAATTCCAAACGCATGCATATATGCATTTTAGCAAAATTTGACATAGATATTTAAGAAGTATCACAAATACCATTTACTCAAGCGAAGCTGATTAATATCAACTCACAATATATTCTAATGCTCTTAAAATAGTGCATACATGAACACGCATTGCTGTAATTATGGTTCAACGCATAACATGTATGATCACAAATATTTGGTGATAATTCCCAGTCGAAAAACAACACTATGTTTATCAGTAATACCCATGATGTAAGTTTATTTTGTTATTAGGAAGACGTAAATAAGCAATAAAAGCTTATATACCAAAATATGTAAACTTATAATGAAACTTCACAAAATCATGACGATACAATATTTATTTTCCAACTCGCAACAACTTCCTAAATACTATGTACATTGATAAACCCGTACGACAAAACACAAAACAATATATGAACATATACTATTATAAAGTATAAGGTGATGACTCATATTAATCCAATTCACAATAAAATACCTATTTGAGTTTATCTGAATAAGTTAACTAGAAAGCAACTGTGCAACATATTTTTTGTATGTAAACTGTTGATAAGTGCTATTTCGGGTTGAGTTATGCTGCGGGTAAATAATCCTGCTGAAGTTGTCCTGTAAAATCGGACTTCAAAAAGAGTGTGTATGGTTTAATGAACAGTTACTATATTAGTTGCTGAATCTAGAAAGCCGTCATTATTTGAATTAATAAAGTTGCCACACCCCGGCTTTCATATATGTTGAAAGAACTTTCGCTTCCGTTGTAGTCAGACGCGAACGTTTGTTTCGGTAAAATTATCTAGTTTTACAGTGATTTATATGTATGTTACCGTTAGATGAAAGCCGTGGTCAATTGATTCCGTACATATGGGAGGAAACAAACAGCGCGAAAATTCACAGAAACGAAAGAAAAGTAGTAATACGGACCACAATAAAAAAGAATTAAAGTAGCAGCGCAAATGCTCCGATACAAAAGACGATGTTTCTGTAAGTGATATTCTATCACAGATACACTCAGTTCTTTATCAACCAGAAAGTGA
Source organism: Dreissena rostriformis (assembly GCA_007657795.1). Classification (NCBI taxonomy): domain Eukaryota; kingdom Metazoa; phylum Mollusca; class Bivalvia; order Myida; family Dreissenidae; genus Dreissena; species Dreissena rostriformis. Next base: position 78,016 of record VMBQ01001837.1, on the reverse strand, counting down.
CCATAACACATCTGAATTCGATTCAGAAGTAATGACTCACACATTCAATACAATGGCCGAATCTTCTCCAGACAGTATTTTTTTTTAAAGAAAAGTACGAGAACGATCACATTTTTTCAGGATCTTGATCTCAAACGTTCTTGAAAAAACTAAATATTATATCAAAGCGCCTTGATGAATATGAAGTCAGAATAGAGTGAAAAAAACAAAGCAACTCTATAGATTTTTACCCACAATGAAATTATTTACATAAAGACTCAAGATAAAGAAATAATGGCACAGTGTGAATCCCTACAAAAGTCATTGAACGATGCAAATGAAATCATCGGGGATCTTCAATTGCCACAATGAGACTTCGAGCGCCAAGCCATTAAAAAAAAACTTAGGCTGATAGGTTTACATGGAAAAGAAGGCGAACATGCGGAAGAAGCTGTGAAAATAGTCCAATCCATATTAAAAGCCGACTTTTAAAGATACTAAAGATAATGATAAATGAAATATCAATGTTAGCTTGTACGCAACATACACAAACCTTCAAGTATAATTTCCATTTTTAGAGACACTATATTCTATGATATTCCACAAACGCTATTCATTCTAAAATAACATTTCAATTTCAGCCGTGTATGGTGTACATATTTCAATGTCAATATCGACATAAGTAAGTTCACTATGATACATCGATATCATATTTTCTTGATAGTTAAAAGCCAAATGTTAATTACAATTTCGGCATTTTAAAAATCACGAAATTTTCGATTCAAAAATGTTTCTTTCAAAAACTGAAATGATATAAATACAATTAAAAACACACTAAACAAAATGCTTAAAATAAACATGTCTACTCATTGTCGTAAACATATCGATGAAGTACGCTATAGCGTTTTTGACAAACCTATAGCAAAGTTTATATAGACGGCATAGCAATTAGCTTAAAAAAGTATTCATAGCCGTCATGTCCCAGACATCGCAGAGGACACACCGAGCTCTTCCAAGTGCATTGCAGATAAGATTACGGGGCTTTCTAGGTACATTATTTGCAGAGTGCATACCGTGGTCTTCCTCATGCATTGCAGTTTGCATAGCGAGGCCTTCCTCATGCATTGCAGTTTGCATACCTTGGCCTTCCTCATGCATTGCAGTTTGCATACCTTGGCCTTCCTCGTGCATTGCAGTTTGCACAACGTTGTCTTCCTCGTGCATTGTAGTTTGCATAACGTGGTCTTCCTCGTGCATTGCAGTTTGAGTATGTGGCTTTCTTTGTGAATTGCCGTTTGCATAACGTGGTCTTCTACGTGTATTGCAGTTTGCATAACAAGGCCTTCCTCATGCATTGCAGTTTGCATACCATGGCCTTCATCATGCATTGCAGTTTGCATAACGTGGTCTTCCTCGTGCATTGCAGTTTCCATAACGAGTCCTTCCTCATGCATTGCAGTTTGCATACCGTGGCCTTCCTCGTGCAATGCAGTTAGCATACCGTGGTGTTACTCGTGCATTGGAGTTTGCATACCGTGGCCTTCCTTTTGCATTGCAGTTTGAATAACGTGCCCTTCCTCATGCATTGCAGTTTGCATAACGTGGTCTTCGTCATGCATTGCAGTTTGCATACCAAGGCCTTTCTCATGCATTGCAGTTTCCATACCGTGGCCTTTCTCATGCATTGCAGTTTTCAAACCGTGGCCTTCCTCGTGCATTGCAGTTTGCATAACGAGGCCTTATCCATGCATTGCAGTCTGCATACCGAGGCCTTCCTCATGCATTGCAGTTTGCATATCGTGGCCTTCCTCGTACATTGCAGTTTGCATAACGAGGCCTTACTCATGCATTGCAGTTTGCATACCGTGGCCTTCCTCGTTCATTGCAGTTTGCATACCGTGGTCTTCCTCTTGCATTGTAGTTTGCATACCGCGGTCTTCCTCGTGCATTCCACTTTGCATAACGTGGCCGTCCTCATGCATTGCAGTTTGCATACCGTGGTCTTCCTCTTGTATTGCAGTTGCATACCGTGGCCTTCCAAATGCATTGCAGTTTGCATAACGAAGCCTTCCTCATGCATTGCAGTTTGCATAACGTGGTCTTTCTCGTGCATTCTAGTTTGCATAACGAGGCCTTTCTCATGCCTTGTAGTTTGCATGCCGTGGTCTGCGTCGTGCATTGTAGTTTTCATAACGTGGTCTTCCTCATGCATTGCAGTTTGCATACCGTGGTCTTCCTCATGCATTGAAGTTTGCATGACGATGTCTTCGTCAAGCGTTGCAGTTTGCATACCGTGGCCTTCCTCATGCATTGCAGTTTGCAGACCGTGGCCTTCCTCATGCATTGCAGTTTTCATACCGTGGCCTTCCTCGTGAATTGCAGTTTGCATAACGTGGCCTTCCTCATGCATTGCAGTTTGCATACCGTGGCCTTCCTGATGCATTGCAGTTTGCATACCGTGGCCTTCCTCGCGCATTGCAGTTTGCATACCGTGGTCTTCCTCGTGCATTGCAATTTGCATACCGCAGTCTTCCTCGTGCACTGAAGTTTTCATAAAGGTGGTCTTCCTCGTATATTGGAGTTTGGATAACGAGGTATTCCACATGCATTGCAGTTTGCATACCGTGGCATTCCTCGTGCTTTGCAGTTTGCATACCGTGGCCTTTCTCATGCATTGCAGTTTGCATAACGTGGTCTTCCTCGTGCATTGCAGTTTGCATACCGTTGCATTCCTCATGCATTGCAGTTTGCATAACGTGGTCTTCCTCGTACATTGCAGCTCGCATACAGTGGTCTTCCTCATACATTGCATTTTGCATACCGTGGTCTTCCTCGTGCATTGCAGTTTGCATAAAGAGACCGTCCTCATCAATTGCAGTTTGCATACCGTGGCCTTCCTCATGCATTGCAGTTTGCATACCGTGGCCTTCCTTGTGAATTGCAGTTCGCATAAGGAGGCCCTCATGATGAATTGCAGTCTGCATAGCGTGGCATTCCTCGTGCATTGCAGTTTGCATAACGTGGTCTTTCTCGTGCATTGCAGTTTGCATACCGTGGCATTCCTCATGCATTGCAGTTTGCATAACGTGTTCTTTCTCGTACATTGTAGTTTGCATACCGTGGCCTTCCTCATGCATTGCAGTTTGCATACCGTGGTTTTCCTCGTGCATTGCAGTTTGCTTAAAGAGACCGTCCTCATGCATTGCAGTTTGCATAACGTGGTCTTCCTCATGCATTGCAGCTTTCATACCGTGGTCTTCCTCGTGTATTGCAGTTAACATAACGTGGATTTTCTCGTGCATTGCAGTTTGCATACCGTGGTCTTCCTCGTGCATTGCAGTTTGCATACCGTGGCCTTCCTCGTGCATTGCAGTTTGCATACCGTGGCCTTCCTCGTGCATTGCAGTTTGGATACCGTGGCCTTCCTCGTGCATTGGAGTTTGCATACCGTGGTCTTTCTCATGCATTGCAAGTTTCATAGCGTGGCCTTCCTCGTGCATTGCAGTTTGCGTATCTTTTTCTTCCTCATGCATTGCAGTTTGCATACCGCGGCCTTCCTTGAGCATTGCAGTTTGCATACCGTGGCCTTCCTCGTGGATTGCAGTTTGCATACCGTGGCCTTCCTCGTGCATTTCAGTTTGCATGCCGTGGCCTTCCTCGTGCACTGCAGTTTGCATACCGTGGCCTTCCTCATGCATTGCAAATTGCAAAACGTGGCCTTCCTCATGCATTGCAGTTTGCATACCGTTGTCTTCCTCATGCATTGCAGTTTGCATAACGCGGTCTTCCTCTTGCATTGCAGTTTGCATAACGAGGCCTTCCTTATGAATTGCAGTTTGCGTAACGAGGCCTTCCTCGTTCATTGAAGTTCGCATAAGGAGGCCTTCCTGATGCATTGCAGATTGCATACCGTGGCCTTTCTCATGCATTGCAGTTTGCATAAAGTGGTCTTTCTCGTGCATTGCAGTTTGCATAACATAGTCTTCCTCATGCATTGCAGTTTTTATTCCGTGGTTTTACTCGTGCATTGCCGTTTGCATACCGTGGCATTCCTCATGCATTGCAGTTTGCATAACGTGTTCTTCCTCGAACATTGCAGTTTGCATACCGTGGCCTTCCTCATGCGTTGCAGTTTGCATACCATGGCCTTCCTCACGCATTGCATGTTACATACCATGGCCTTCTTCATGCATTGCAGTTTTCATACCGTGGCCTTTCTCGTGCATTGCTGTTTGCATTATTGGCCTTCCCCATGCATTGCAGTTTGCATACCGTGGCCTTCCTGATGCATTGCAGTTTGCATACCGTGGCCTTCCTCGTGCATTGCTGTTTGCATACCGTGGTCTTCCTCGTGCATTGCAGTTTGCATACCGCAGTCTTCCTCATGCACGGCAATTTGCATAAAGGTGGTCTTCCTCGTATATTGGAGTTAAGATAACGAGATCTTCCACATGCATTGCAGTTTGCATACCGTGGCATTCCTCGTGCATTGCAGTTTGCATACCGTGGCCTTCCTCATGCATTGGAGTTTGCATACCGTGGTCTTCCTCATGCATTGCAAATTTCATAGCGTGGCCTTCCTCGTGAATTGCAGTTTGCGTATCTTTGCCTTCCTCATGCATTGCAGTTTGCATACCGCGGCCTTCCTTGAGCCTTGCATTTTGCATACCGTGGCGTTCCTCGTGCATTGCAGTTTGCCTAACATGGCCTACCTCATGCAATGCAGTTTGCGTACCGTGGCCTTACTCATGCATTGCAACTTGCATACCTTGGCCTTCCTCGTGCATTGTAGTTTGCATACCGTGGCATTCCTCGTGCATTGCCGTTTGCAAACCTTGGCTTTCCTCGTGCGTTGCAGTTTGCATACCATGGTTTTCCTCGTGCACTATAGTTTGCATTTTCCACACCGTGTCCTTCCACATGTATTGCAGTTTGCATAACGAGGCCTTCCTTATGCATTTCAGTTTGCAAAACGAGGCCTTCCTCGTGCATTGCAGTTTGCATAACGTGGCCTTCCTCATACATTGCAAGTTGCATAGCGTGGCCTTCCTCGTGCATTGCAGTTTGCGTATCTTTGCCTTCCTAATACATTGCAGATTGCAAACCGTTGCCTTCCTTGTGCATTGCAGTTTGCATACCGTTGCCTTCCTTGCGGATTGCAGTTTGCATACCGTGGCCTTCCTCGAACAATGCAGTTTGCATGCCGTGGCCTTCCTCGTGCATTGCAGTTTGCATACCGTGGCCTTCCTCATGCATTGCAAATTGCATAACGTGGGCTTCTCGTGCATTACAGTTTGCATATCGTTGCCTTCCTCATGTATTGCAGCTTACATATTGTGGCCTTCCTCTATCATCGCAGTTTGCATACCGTGGCCTTCCTCGTGCATTAGAGTTTGCATAACGTTGCCTTTCTCATGAACTGCAGTTCGCAAACCGTGGCCTTCCTCGTGCATTGCAGTTTGTATACCATAGCCTTCCACGTGCATTGCAGTTTGCATAGAGTGGTCTTCCTTGTGCATTGCAGTTTGCATACCGTGGCCTTTCACATGCATTGCAGTTTGCATACCGTGGCCTTCCTCGTGCATTGCAGTTTGCATAACGTGGCCTTCCTCATGCATTGCAGTTTGCATAGCGAGGCTTTTCTTAAGCATTGCAGTTTGCATAACGTGGTCTTCTTCGTGCATTGCAGTTTGCATACCGTGGCCTTCCTCGTGCATTGCAGCTTTTGCATAACGAGGCCTTCCTCATGAATTACAGTTTGCATAAAATTGTTATCTTCGTGCATTGCAGTTTGCATACCGTGGCCTTCCTCGTGCATTGCAGTTTGCATAACTAGGCCTTCTTCATGCATTGCTTTTGCATAACGTGGTCTTTCTCGTGCATTGCAGTTTGCATCACGAGGCCTTCATCATGCATTGCAGCTTGCATATCGTGGCCTTCCTCGTGCATTGCAGTTTGCATAACTAGGGCTTCTTCATGCATTGCTGTTTGCATAACGTGCTCTTCCTCGTGCATTGCAGTTTGCATCACGAGGCCTTCCTCAAGCATTGCAATTTGCATAACGTGGTTTTGTTCGTCGATTGCAGTGTGCATACCATGGCCTTTCTCGTGCATTGCAGTTTGCATAACGTGGCCTTCCTCGTGCATAGCATTTTTCATACCTTGGCTTTCTTCACGCACTGCAGTTTGAATAACGTGGCCTTCCTCGTGCATTGTAGTTTGCATTCTGTTGCCTTCCTTGTGCAATGCAATTTGCATAACGTGGCCTTCCTCGTGCATTGCAGCTTGCATACCTTTGCCTTCCTCATGCATTGCAGTTTGCATACCGTGGCCCTCCTCGTGCATTGCAGTTTGCATATCGTTTCTTTCCTCGTACATTGCAGTTTGCATACCGTGGCCTTCCTCGTGCATTGCAGTTTGCATACCATGGCTTTCCTCATGCAATGCAGTATGCATACCGTGGCCTTCCTCATGCATTGCAGTTTGCTTATTGTGGCCTTCCTCGTGCATTGTAGTTTGCATTCCGTCGGCTACCTCGTGCATTGCCGTTTGCATACCGTGGCCTTCCTCGTGCATTGCAGTTTGCATACCGTGGCCTTCCTCATGCATTGCAGTTTGCATACCGTGGCCTTCCTCATGCATTGCAGTTTGCATACCGTGGCCTTCCTCGTTCATTGCAGTTTGCATACCATGGCCTTCCTCATGCAATGCAGTTTGCATACCCTGGCCTTCCTCATGCATTGCAGTTTGCATATTGTGGCCTTTCTCGTGCATTGTAGTTTGCATACCGTTGCCTTCCTCGTGCATTGCCGTTTGCATACCGTGGCCTTCCTCGTGCATTGCAGTTTGCATACCGTGGCCTTATCGTGTATTGGAATATGCATGACGTTGCTTTGATCATGCATTGCAGTTTGCAAACCTTGGCCTTTGCATAACGTGGTCTTCTTCGTGCATTGCGGTTTGTATACCGTGGCCTTCCTCGTGCATTGCAGTTTTTGCATAACGAGGCCTTCCTCATGAATAACAGTTTGCATAAAATTGTTATCTTCGTGCTTTGCAGTTTGCATAACGAGGCCTTCCTCATGCATTGCAGTTCGCATACCGTGGCATTCCTCGTGCATTACAGTTTGGATACCGTAGCCTTCCTCGTGCATTGTAGTTTGCATACCGTGGCCTTCCTCGTGAATTGCAGTTTGCATACCGTGGCCTTCCTCGTGCATTGCAGTTTGCATACCATGGCCTTCCTTATGCAATGCAGTTTGCATACCGTGGCCTTCCTCATGCATTGCAGTTTGCATATTGTGGTCTTCCTCGTGTATTGTAGTTTGCATACCGTTGCCTTCCTCGTGCATTGCCGTTTGCATACCGTGGCCTTCCTCGTGCATTGTAGTTTGCATACCGTGGCCTTATCGTGTATTGGAATGTGCATGACGTTGCCTTGATCATGCTTTGCAGTTTGCAAACCTTGGCCTTCCTCGTGCATTGCAGTTTGCATAGCATTTCCTTCCTCGTGCATTGCAGTTTGCATACTGTGTCTTCCCTGTGCATTGCAGTTTGCATACCTTGGCCTTCCACATCCATTGCAGTTTGCATACCGTGGCCTTCCTCGTGCATTGCAGTTTGCATAATGAGGTCTTCCTCTTGCATTACAGTTTGCATAACGTTGTCTTCTTCTTGCATTGCAGTTTGCATACCGTGGCCTTCCTCGTGCATTGCAGTGTCGATACCGCGGCCTTCCTCTTGCTTTGCAGTTTGCATAACGAGGCCTTCCTCATGCATTGCAGTTCGCATACCGTGGCATTCCTCGTGCATTACAGTTTGGATACCGTAGCCTTCCTCGTGCATTGTAGTTTGCATACCGTGGCCTTCCTCTTGCATTGCAGTTTGCATACTGTGGCCCTCCTCGTGCATTGGAGTTTGCATAAGGTTGCCTTTCTCATGAACTGCAGTTTGCAAACCGTGGCCTTCCTCGTGCATTGCAGTTTGCATACCATAGCCTTCCACGTGCATTGCAGTTTGCATACAGTGGTCTTCCTTGTGCATTGCAGTTTGCATACCGTGGCCTTCCACATGCATTGCAGTTTGCATACCGTGGCCTTCCTCGTGCATTGCAGTTTGCATAACTAGGCCTTCTTCATGCATTGCTGTTTGCATAACGTGGTCTTCCTCGTGCATTGCAGTTTGCATCACGAGGCCTTCCTCATGCATTGCAGTTTGCATAGGGTGGTCTTGTTTGTCGATTGCAGTGTGCATATCGTGGCCTTCCTCGTGCATTGCAGTTTGCATGTCGTGGCCTTCCTCGTGCATTGCGTTTTGCATACCTTGGCCTTCTTCACGCATTGCAGTTTGCATAACGTGGCATTCATCGTGCATTGTAGTTTGCATTCTGTTGCCTTCCTCGTGCAATGCAATTTGCATAACGTGGCCTTCCTCGTGCATTGCAGTTTGCATACCTTTGCCTTCCTCATGCATTGCAGTTTGCATACCGTGGCCTTCCTCGTGCATTGCAGTTTGCATACCGTTTCTTTCCTCGTACATTGCAGTTTACATACCGTGGCCTTCCTCGTGCATTGCAGTTTGCATAACAAGGCCTTCCTCATGCATTGCAGTGTACATACCGTTGCCCTGCTCGTGCATTGTAATTTGCATACCGATGCCTTCCTCATGCATTACAGTTTGCATACCGTGGCCTTCTACGAGCATTATAGATTACATTACTTGATCTTCAACGTGCACTACATATTGCATAACGTGGCTTTTAACGTGCATTACATATTACATAACGACGCAAGGAGATCAACTGTAGATACATAAAACAAAACGGTTAGATTTAAAAGTAATTTATATAATATTTCATGCTATTTCGGCAATTTTTGTTAAAAAATTAAATAAATATTCAATCCAATTCTCTGTAATTAATTAAAAATACAACAATACCTAACACATGTACACCGACTATCGCGTGCGTTGCGAATACGTTACCTTCAAATGAAATTCAGATTACATAGCGATGCAAGTATATCAACTGCCAGTAGAAACTTAGATAAACATACAAAACCACTAAACAGTATGGTAAATATTAGCGGGGCGAGTGAGTTTAGTGAAACTTCCTCGTCTTTTTCGGTCGTCGTTATGCTGATGTTTCATCCGTTTTTTCTTCAATGCATCTAAAACACACCATAATTCACAAGTTTATACATATTTCCATTTCAAAGTTGGCTCGACAGATGTATTTTTGGACGTGGATTGCATTTATATTACAAAAAGGTTAAAGAGCTAAATTTGAAATTTAATTGTTAAGTACGGTATGTAATTAAGATTTTGTCTCAAGATAATTGTATACTTTATTTTAAATATTAAAAATTTCAGAATTGCTAAGAATTGTCGGATTGTTAAAAATACTTACAGCTTCTAGCTATCCACGCGACGATTGACGCAACAATGACGAAAGCGGCAAAGGAAATAAAAAAAATGAATGTGATTTCCAAAGGTCTCATTGGAAACTCAACTTGGTTCGTAGATTTCGCCTCACCTAATGCTGAAATTGAATGAATGTAGTTTTTTAACTACTTTTAAGGTGTGAAGCTGATAGTATTGGTTGGACAAATGACCGGCTTTATTCGGTTTGTATTTCAACATTAACATAAGTTGTATATAATTGCGGAATGTAAATGCTAGTCAAACGAATATATTATTATTCATTTTTAAAGTGTTACATATAGTTCTATTCATATGTTCATAATACCTTGTATGGGGTTATCATTTACATGGGCATGTGAATTAATTGTCTTGTTGACACACATTGAAGGTCGGAACGTTTCACAGCATTTGTATGTTCCGTATGTTTCCTCACTTAAGTGCTTGATGAAAAGGATGCAACCAAGACTAGTGTAAGCAGCAGCGTAATTTTGTTCGTGGGCCGCCGTGTCCAACAGATAACAGGATTTTATATTGGCATCACATTCTGCTATCGTTTTTGTTGTTTCCATACCGCCCTCTCTTTGAATGTAATGGAACGAAATGCGCGAGTTTGAAGCGCATTCGATTGGTAATGCTGGGCCATTTTCAACCAATATGACATAGCCAAACACGTTGCCTGCAAGTATTTTAATATAGAGTATGCATAATACAAATTATTGTGGCATTAAAAAAAGTTTTCATTACAACCCATATACTACTTTCGTTTGTAAATAGACAATATGTCATGACCGTCACTGGAATGGATTTCAGGAGGTGCTTGTGTAATGTTGGTTTTAACAAACACGCAATATTTTACGTTTTACAGGTCGCCGTGGCGTGATGGATGTGGTGTCCGCTAGCGACTGGGAGTTCACGGGTTTGATCCCCACTGTGAAAGCGTTCTCTAGATCTCCCCCAAATACACCAAGTACTGGTTCTACTCAGGAAACGGACTCAAGTGCGTTTCAATAAGCCTTAGGCTTTCGATGCAATCGAGCTAAATAACATAGGTTTAAACTAGTTAACGTTTTGTTCTAAAATAATTAGTTCGTTAAATAATACATTTACTGTGTTTTTGTATTAGCAAAATATATACGTTTTTTTATAATTGGCTAGCTCGATTCATAAATGCTGGCAAGGTTTCTACATTCACGGCGAAATCAGTATTAAATAATTGCAGTTAATTGTATATAATATCATCTTAAAAAATGCTGTCCTGCTTTCGTAATACTTGATCACAAGCGTCGTTGAAATCTATATTTAGTATTATGTTAACAAGAAATCAACTAGTATGTAAATACCATTTTCCATGTGTTCATCATCAAAGGTTAACATACAGACAAAACGAAAGAGCCATAATTTGGGTTGGATGTGGACCAGTCATCTTGTTATTTTATGTTAACAGAGATGTAAATTAGATTATAGCTTCGCACTCGTGATCCGATAAGCTGCGAACATGACACCGTATAAATGACATAAAATACATTAATACACTGCAATCGACTGATTTTGGGGTGACCCCCTTGGAACGATCAATGCAGAAACACATTGGGTGCTTCAACAAGTTGAAGGACGTACGTGACATTTAGCCAAGATATAATCACACAACACATAAGCGTTAATACATGTAAACATTAACTTCATAAAAGTGGATATGAAATTAAAAAGCAATTCAGACGAATATCTAGTTATTTACAATTACCTTTGTGACCATTGTGTTTATTTATTAGACTAAACCTTTATTTACAAAGATAATGGGTTGACCGATGACAAATAATCTTGATAAAAATTCAGTTTGTAACTTATCTAAATATCAGGCCACAATTAACTTAAACCTACATTATAAATCTTTTGGGAAAAAACGTTCCACGTTTGTGTTTTAACCATTTTGAAAATGTGACAATGACCCTTTGGATTTGCTTATAAATATGAAACTGAGAATAAAAAGGTTGCTTATTTACAAAATATTTGCTGAAGTTAAATTCATATATCAATACTTGAAGATAAACTGATATTTTAAATGATAAACAATAATATTTTTTTTTTCAATTATTTATTTAAGGCAGTAATTTGGGATTTGGAGTACGGCCATGAAATGCTAGCAGCGGGTTAAACATTAAATTTGAATGCTACCGTATGTTCCGGCACAGTAAGCTTTTAGTTTACGAGGAGTGAAGCACCATATGCCGCGTGTTGAAATATTGCATGCTTTCGAAAAGTTACACTTACTTATTTAGAAGAATATGAGGGTAAACGAAATTAAAAAACAATTGTCAAATGCGCATATGAACACCTAAACTTGCATATTACGCTATTCTTTAAATAATTGTATCTCACAGACTGACTGTTTTATGAATATATAACCCACTCAATTCGTGTTTACATTTCAATAATTATCATTATGGTTACATTTGTACAGAACACCACATTTACATACACCACACTTGTACAGCATACAATGAGATAATACCTGTGTTGGAAATCAGCTGGAAACACACTTGGAACACTATCTGAAAAAGATAAACATTATTGACTATATTATTCTTCGCCTGCATCTGTAAGTAGGAGTGTTGTTCAATACATTTGCAGACTCTCATTTATTTATATTTTATTTACGAGACAAATTAGTAGTTAGGTATAAACTATGAATGGAACTTGATTGCATTAAATGACAAAATACACTGCACAAGGAATGGATAGACAAAAATATGTCGAAATTTCTCTGACATTGTTTAGTGAAACGGCGGAAAATAGAATATAAAGAAATGAAACTCGACTTGGAATAATGTGCGTCGATCGGTTAATTGCTCACTGCTATTTGAACGTTTTCAATTTTAAATAATTGACATTTGGCACAGCCTCTCGTGTTCTTTTTAAGTGACGAAAAAGATAAGTACAGTAAAAATAGTCCAAATTATATTTTGTTAACGTCAAAGTGTTTTCAACGTGTATAGAAAACACGTTCCTATTTCAATTTTCTATACACACTCTTCGTATTCAATAACCAACCCATCTTGTATCTCTACATGCCAAGGTATTAAACTCGTTTCTTATAGTTAATTAATATATTACTTTGAATCCTTTTATATTTTGCCATATTGTTTTGATAGGAAAAGCAGCTGCTGAAGTCCGATGTAAAAAGTAATATGTACGAATAAAATATATAAAACAATGTTATAAGCATTGAACAAATTCTTTTTACAGTTAAAAACAACTTTTTTTTGTGAAGATTACAAATTATAAGATACTTTAAATCATCTATAAATTGTCAAGTGAAGATTATGTGATTTCTCTTCGTATGATACGTATATGTATTTTTAGATAACAAAAGATGAATCTTTATAGGGCTGATGTGTGTTATTAGTGTCCGACCTACTTTTCTAGCAAATCAGAAGTCTACTATTCAATTGAAACGCTTACTATAATAAAGAACTCTATTTATAAACTCGTATTAACAAAGTGCATAATCTATTGAAGTATACCATTTTGCACATGCGCTCTTTAACTCTTTCTTATATTGCTGTAAAATTGTTGAAAACGCCTTAGCCATTATATCGAGGAGAGTTTACTCTAACATTATCTATAAAATATGGTGGTTGATTTTTGCCATATCGTTCTGGCTTGTTTGCGTGTTTTGCGGTTGCGCACACGACAACATGTCAGCACAAAAATTTAGCCACCAGAACCAAAAATGTCATAATTGTCGCATTGGAAACCTTTTCATTGCAATAGTAGGTATATTTATCGTCATCTTGTTTAGGCGGATGTGGGTTTGAAAGTCGCCAACACGAAAACACTCCATAACGACACATATACCCGCCAGAACGACAAGAGGGGCAACACATGCTTAGTTTGGGCGCCTTTTTTGACGTTCTTGCATACTTATTTTTCGTTCTTTTTTGTTGGCGTATTGGGTATCTTTTAAAATTCCGCCAGAATGATACGTTAGACATCAGCAACCATTATATAAAATAAATAATAAATTAAGTATATTAAATGCATAGTACTTAAAATAGATTAAGATGTACTTTATTTAATATAAATAAATGTACACATTTAAATGTCAGTGTACATGTAAATGTTGTAGGTGTGGACTCTAAACTTAACCCAAATATTCCGATACATGTAATCGCCAATTGTGATTGAAGTGCATGTTGTTACAAAGGTAAAGATTAAACGATAAAGGTAAAGGTTTATAGTCTGATATTGACAATAGGCGAAATATTCAGCCGACGTTATTTTTAACCTCCCGATCACTGGGATATAAGTAGTTCATAAACACTCGGCGCAGTATGCAGCCTGGGCACATTTGCTGATCGCCATCACAGATACCCATTTTTACTCCCTGGTGGAGATGAGGAATTCTACACCACCATCCTACCACTAGATCAATGTTGCTCTTACGGCATAAATGTGATTCACCCCTCTTCACAGGCTATGACGGAAACGAGAGGGGCCAACATTAAGTAATGTATAGGTTAGAGTCTCTACTTGGGCTATTTATTGTTTTTATTTAAACTTCATTTTTTCCCAATTATTACTCCATTGTTTTGTTTATACCCCATACTCTTAATTTTCTTGGATTTCTGTTCACGCTTTAATCACCAAATCACACTCGGAACAGTCGATGTAAATGATTGTGAATTCAAACTTGATTTATAAACTCCCACATATCATAGTTGGTCAAGAGTTATTCACAAATCATTGAAGTGTAAATAAATATTGATGTAGATATTATACGTTGATTATTATCCACCTCATTCCCATATAAGCTGTCATTTATTGGCACTCGATACTTTAGAAAGTTTGACACACATATTGACAGGGGTGTTAAAATGTATATGCTTTGCATCGCAAACGTCTGACAATTTAATGACACCTGACCATGTTTACTGTTCACTCATTTGTTTCATTTTCCGTCCACAAAAGTGATCAAATTGACGACATTCCTTATAAAAAATATCTACACGTTATTTGTGGCATAACCGGAGATTTTTAGTCTTGTCCCAAATTACATTACCAAAGTATGGTACATGCCGATTGGGATCAAAAAAGTAAATTTAGACCCCAAACAATTTGGTACTGAAAGCCTTTTACACGGCCATCTAATGATTTAGCCATCGAGATGAGGAAGGAGACCAAAACTATATTAACAACATCATAAACAGGTCACAGAGGAAAAAAGCCTCATATATTTCAGTAGACACAAACGGCATGTTTTTTTAAAATAATTTCGATACTTGTTGGCAGAGCTTAGTCTAGGAAGACTATGCTGTTGATCTCTTGAACTGTCACTTTCTTGCTGTGGCTAATCAGGCCGAAGATAAAGTGTCAGTCCTTGTTGCACGTCACTCACATAGAGTACTAGACGTATTTTGGTTTGCCGCAATCCTCCATTTGGCGCACGTGACCAAGCCAGCGGAGGCGAAGTTAAGTGAGAAGGGCGAACATGCTTGGGATCCCAGCGAGTTCTAAAATGTTAAGGTACGTGATACGATCCTGCAAGTTGATCTTCAAGCATCGCATGTAAAAAGGTAGAGAAATGTGGAGTGGAGGCGGCGTTCACTTTCCGATGCGCTTGCTCTATGTAACAAACATTGATTGCCGTAGTGGTTCATTCAATTCTTATTTCCATATTTTCTGCGTCCTTTTGTAAATGGTAATAGTTTCTCGTCTTTTCAAAGGAACATAGTTATATAAGTGTAGTATTAGTATTTCAGGGACCATTTGATCATTGCATAATCTGAATAAACAATAACCCTGTACAGAGACACATGATATTTATGATATCACGAAGATCACGGGATATAAATCATGTTCTACTCCTTCTAAGGCACAAGTTCATTTTATTCGATATAACACCTGTTGTAAATTAATACGAATTTTGTAATTTTTCTGATTGACACTTTTCGGAGAGATGATAATGAAGTTAAAGTAAACATTGTATCAGAGTAAATATAGAACACCTAACTTTTAATTATGGGCGATAAACAGCAAACAATCTTTATAAACACAACAACCAGACATGTCGGGGCTACACGTTTCAAAGTAGTCTCCGTTTTTGTTCCGCAAATCCAGGTTTACTTGGTAATTTTTTTTAACAGTACTCAGCAATTTCTCTGGTAAAACATATTCATTTATAGAATACATGTAATAAGTATGTGTGCTTATTTTACTTATCAACATAATTGTGTAGCAAAAACTAATTAATTTTAACTGGTTTGTATTGACATTTAACATGTAACTTATCGGTATATTAATAATAATTCAACTTACCAAGTAGAACATGTTATAACGTTTTAACTTTAATCCAAAAATGTTAAAAGTTAAATATCACACTCTGAGATCATAGCCAGGCTATCATTTACCCTATAATGAAAAGAACGTTAGTGTTAACCACAGATAGCGGTGCACATACACACATAACCTTGCATGTTAACCTAATTTGTTTTGGCAATGTTTCAACTAAAACTACGCACTAACCATAAAGCTACCTGATGAGTAATCCCCAAACGGAACATGACAGAAGATTTGTAAGACGGTAGATATATTATCAGCCACCAGTTAGTATTAAATTTCACACGTTGTAAAATATTAAAAATAGGTCATGCGCGTTAACTAGTAATCTTGTCATCTGTTTTTTGAAGTAATGATTAAAAAGCCGAATTAAAAACCAATCAGATGCCGCACGTCTACGCGAACATATGACTTAAGACACACTATTTCGTATTTGTAGGAACGCCGGGATTGTAGTTAGATGAATATCTAGTTTTAATTTTAGTTAAATGGTTAACTTCTTATTTCATGTATAAAGGTTTATAATGTTGTAAAAACATGAGGTTATGTATTTGTTTTAATCGTACTTTAAAACGAGTACATACAGAGTTACATATTTAAAATTTGACAATGTATTATTCCGATCTTTTTTAAAAATAAAAAATATGCGTTTATTTTGGGTTTAATCAGTTTCAAGTATTTTATAATATGTCTAACAAATACTCGATTTCTTATGATTCACTTGAAATTGTTGTACGTATGGTACGCCTGGATTAGAACTTACAAAGAACATGCATTGCTCAAGTTTCAACTATTATCAGGGGTTTAAACCGTTTTATCGCAAAGGTACATGTTGCATAATGGTAAATAAAATAATTGAACTTTATATTATCATATGCATATGATGTTCCAATAATGGATGACAGATAACAAATTAACTTTAACGAAAACAAGATTACACAATGTTGATAGACACAGATTACGTATGAAAAGCGATGCGGTTAAACATATAAGCCATATTGTTAAATTGGACTCAATTAAATATCGGATATTGTCATTGTCTAGGAAAAACGTAAAGTACTTGAAAAGGCGATATATTGGCACTTATGATAATATGTTCAACTGTAACGACTATGTAACGGCTTATGATTGCATTCTACACGAAACGGGCTATAAGTCGCAACTTTTGTTTTCCGTAAGGTGCATTGTAAATGTTATAGTACAGGTTAGAGTTTATAGTCTGATATGTATGGTTCATCTACATCCGACGTTCACATTAACCGTCCACCCTCCAGCTAAACTGGTTATAAGTCTTCCTTTTACACTCGGCGCAGTATGCAGCCACGGAAACTGGCTCTACCAGTATTCATTTGTACACCTTGGCGTAGGGTTTAGTTTTTGATCAGAAAAATACCAGTGATCTCAATGTTATTCGAAAAAGTGGCCTTCCAACGTCCTACCACTATACCACTGAGCTAACATCATTTAACAATATGACTATATTACGTGTACTCCATGTTCATACCCGAAACAGGTACTAATTATGCTCATCTTCAAATTAATATATCACGCAAGATCTATATATATATAGACTACATGAAATAATACATTTAATATGGAAGAATGTACGCATGCAGGTTTGTCATTTTTGAAAATCCAACTAATGTACATTGAATGCTGCAAAATGAAATCGATGCCATGTTTACTTGAGTATTGATTACCATTCATACCAGGATCTCAATTTATAAATAAATTAGCTTTATTTTTATTCAATACTACATATCGAATTATCACGTCAGTATAATTCAATTGAGCTGTTCGATAACTCGAATATAACCTCTTTGCTATAGCTTGATTGTATGGCCTGACCATAACTCTCAAAATTAAACAAACTGAACTTGATCAATTTCGATAAAATGCACAATTCGATTACCGGTATACAAAAATGTTAAACGCATCACTCCACAAACAATCGCTTCCTTTGATAAAAGCAGACAAAACGTGAATAAGTGGCTTTTACAACAAACATATTTGAACTGATTGCGGATAGATTACACATTTAAACCAATATAATCTTCTGAAAAGATATCGGCAAAATGAATTCGATTTGAGCATATCGTTTTTCGTCGAACTTTTTATGATTTGTTTGATTATATACAAGTTGTATCACACTGAGCGTCCGCTTTGGTTCTCAATAGTAATCAACAGTAATCAATANATGGGGAGGGGAGGGGGGAAGGGGAGGGGGTGTGGAGGGGAGGGGAGGGGAGGGGGTGGGGGAGTGGAAGGGGGAGTGGGAGGGGCAGGGGAAGGGGGATGGGGAGATATGGTCATATTTAAATGCTTTCCTGACGGTTGTTCTACTTGTCAGATCGACCTGCGATGTTTTAATTGTCGTTCAAATACCACAAGGCTATCAATGCTATCAAATGGTTCGTTTGTCTGTGATTTATTAATTATTATTATTATTTTTCTTGAATGCTTTGAGCTTTTATGAGTACATACGTATGGTGGGTCATTAGTCAGGAGTTGGATTATTTGCAACTACTGAATAAAACAAACTAATTTTGTAACAAAATAATATATCTATGTCATATTGCTGTTGTGTTTTTGTTTGTTCTCATAAATAACGGTGTTAAGAACATATTTTGATGCCGAAATTATACACAAACGTATAACGTTGAAGCTTTTGAAATGTTTGTTTGCGTATGTTTGCTTATTTATCGTACTAAAGCATAGAATGAAAAAGAAATTTTGCTGTTTTCGGTGTATGATCGAACATTTATTTCACTCGTGGTTGAAGAAACTGTATATGGTGCCTTGTGGCTAACATAACCACTCATAGGTGAGACAGGTGCGTCCTTTCATCGGTGTTCTCAAAAGACCCAAATTCATAACAGGTCACAATGCCCGGATATACTTTTATTAACTGGCCCAAACCCTTTATCCCGAACTCCAGTATACTAAGTTTTAGCAAATATTGCTGACACCGTTATAAAATAACATATGACTATTAAGTTTAATTTTAATATTTACATTAATTTATCTATTTAACGATAACTTCTTCTGATTAAAAAATATTTAGAAGTAGAAATTCAGTTAACAAAAACGAAATTAGTATAATATATGCTGTTACATCATACCCTCACGTAACTATAGTTCAGCGTGTGCATACATATATTGTATATTATCACACTAAGTACGTGAGTTTTGATAACCGTAATGTTTATTAACAAGAAACTTCTTTAAAACCATCGTCGCTGAAATTAATATTCGAATGGTATGCCATAAATTAAGAACAAATGAACAAAGATTATTTGATTTCTTTGGTCTTTGACAAAGAGATCAATGATACAAATTATGTTCGTTCGGAGACAAAAAACTTTTCATCTTCAATACAATTAAAAACTAAAACCTCGAACTTACTCGAAGATGCAAAACTAGATACTCGAATGTAATTATGTCTGATGGGTTTAAGTCGGATAATTTAATTTATTTGGTCTTTGACAAAGATATCAGTTATACAAATCAACAATAGAAGCCTTGCATTCTTTGAATTTTCAAAAAATTAAGGTATTAAACATGTAATGAACTTCGTTTAATATCGCCTCATTTCGTACATTTCCGTTACCAAAATCGGTCTGCGACTATATGAGTAAAACTGCGATAATTTGGTCAAAATCAAAACAAGATTTTTTTTATAATATTCACCTTACAATTTCAAATCCCGCTGTGGCGTTGAGGTAAAGCTTACACTTTTGCATCGAAATGTCCCGGGTTCGATTCCCGCAGGCCAACTATTTGTATTAAACGTGTGCTATTATTATAATTATTTGAGACTATTCGAAAAGGTATAGTGTTGTAAATAAATGCATGGAATGATTTTTTAATACAAAACAATCTGAAGAAGTTCATTAATTTCCCACATCATAATTCCCCTTGTTTTATACATTATATTTAAAACTCCAAAACACTCAGCGTTTATTTCACCATTGCGTCGATGATTCGGAATACATTATAGACCACAAATTATACATATAAGTTATCCTTTGAGAACAGCTATCGAACGTACATCGTAGACATTTTTTTTTGTTTTAAGATGAATAGTTCAATTAGTTTATTCATCTTTCTTATAAAAACAACCGCATCTGTCAATTATGTGACTGTTGTTTAATAATTATGTATATGCCTACAGCGACGGGGTTGTATATATTGATTGTATGTTTGATTGTTGCTAATTATTCTGGGGAGGTCATAGGTTTGATCCCCACTAATGAGCGCTCTTTTGATAGACCCCAAAGACACCAAGTACTGGTTCTAGGCAGAGGACACGGATTCGAAAGCGTTTCAAAAAAGTAGTAAGTACTTTAAATGCAATCGAGCTAAAATAAATAGCTTTAAACTGAACTATTCTCTCTAGGCTTACACCGCGTGCGTTAGAATGTTTGATTTGTGTTGGTATTTCTTTGTGGGGCTACACCGCCTGCGTTTGGTTGTTCGATAGTTATCAGACACCTTTGTATCAGGATGATAGAAGCGTAGTTTGTTTAATGAATTTGTTTTACAATGATAAAAAACAGCTATTGTTCTATTTTATTACAGACCATTCTAGGTTAATATTTCAAGGTAAGCTATATTTTAATCTTTTTGAGAAAGAAAAAAATAATGTTAAGTAATTTATTTGTAATTATAAAAACACGAAAATAAATTATTGTGAGATCGTCACACGCCTGCTTGCGATGTGCATTTAAACTCTATTACAATCATATAACATTTGTAATTTAAGTAAAGTAAGTGCTGCCTACTTACGGAATCATTCCTTCGACATATTAAGAGAGACTTAAATGGTATGGTACGTTTGTTTTATGTTAGAAATATCTTAAACGTGCAGCACTGATATTTTTAAGACTACAAACGAGAAAAAAAAGAAACATACTGGACATTAAGTCAGAAGAGTGGGCAGATTTCCAACGATTGTTCGGCAAGTCTTGGCCAATCAATATAACTATTTTAATTCAAAATAATACAATATCAGATTATAAACTCTTTCTTAGATCGCTCTTACGTATAAAATAATAGAGGAATAATTCAGTACATTACCGTTGTATTACCGAATTTAGTTTAATGGTACTTAATTTAATGAGAATGATTGTATGAATAAACTGGTACAACATCTCAAGAATTGTCGGGAACATGTCCGAATATATCAGAATAATGTCAATATTCTGAAACCACGGAATCTCCAAAATGCAAATGTTCGTACACAGCAACACACGCAATATTTAAATAATTTGTAATTGCATTATTTCTTGTTTTTTATAATGACAAAGAAATTGAATGAATTTGAGTAGTTTGTATGTGCTCTCCGCCTTAGGAGAGAGGTTAGTAGAGGTCGAGCGAGATACACGAGACGCCCCGATTCTAAAGGAACCCCTGGTTCGTTTAAGTGCCCGGTGTAGATCACCGATACACTGAACCCCCCGTTTAACGTCTTTCGCGGAACACATGTTATTTATTTTTAGTTAGTATCAACAGTGAGACAATATAAACTATGTGCTTGTGTAGACGCCAGCCTAGCTTTGATAGAGCATTTACTATACGATAGAAAAGGAGGGGCTGTGTTTGTGTATTTGAACCGATATTAATAGTTTTTGTCTGTCCAAGGTAAGACAATAGCCAGCTCTATCTTTATTCTCTTTGAGCGACAATTTGTAAGATTCCGCATATTATGTTTATGTTTGTATAGCTTATGATAGAGAAGGCAACATTAATGGTTAGTAGAATGATGCGAGCAAAGGAATTATTTCATGTTCCTGTTTCAGTCTGATTTGGCCATATTTAAAACAAATAACAAGCAAACTGCTATGTGATCATATGAAAAGAGACACACGGAAATACATGAAAACCAGACATGCAAACAAACACATTGATAGTGTCATTGAGCTTGTTATATACAGACATATTAAGTTTGTATATGGGCACCGATTTATATCCCGTGTGAACAACGTGTAAGGTGTGTCTGAATTTATCAAGGCACGGTTTCTAGGAAATGACCCACATGTTTGGGGGATATTAGTAATTATTAATTTGATGTATATTGCCTTTGCTTAGAAACTCATGGGCATTCGCCGCTGGAGTTGTTGTTTTTGTTGTAAGTTGTCTGGTAGGGTGTGTGTTTGTGTGCAGGCCAGACTAGTTTGGATAGAGCATGCATAATATGATAGAAGAGGATGGACTGCGTTGTTGCATTAGAAACGAGATGACTTGTTTTTAGTGTTCAAGGGGGTATACGATTTATGAATGTATTCTTTTAGTGACAATTTGTTAGATTCCTTCTTTCTTTGCAGCAGAGGTCGTGAGTTGTATTGGTTTCCATAGGTTGCTTATGTTTGTACAGATTATGTTTAGCAAAGGCAACACGTATCGTTAGTAGGATAATGTCAGCTAATGTATGATAATATTTGCTATTTCGGACTGTTTTCGGTATAACTGCTTGCCACATAACAAGAAAAAAAAACATAAAAGAAAGTACTCTATCATAGGTAACATAAGAGGCAAGAGAAATCCACCACCATTATGTTCATTGAAATCCTAAGTAGGTCATGCTATCGGAGGCGCGTCCGCGCGACAGGGAAAGAGATTCGCCAGGTGCGCGATACAAGCCCAGCTGGCACGCCCTCTCCAACATATTTTATTATTTTCGATTACTTGCTGTTCTTGTGTAATGAAGAACATGTATTGAAATGCAAAATGCGTAAATATAGAACTATTATTAGCACTTTACATACACTTTAGGGGTTGCACTATGCGTACATGAGATGTGGACCGGAGTGCTCACATTTTTTGTCTTCCAGTGATGTACGGAAGTTTATTTAATAAGTGATGACCCATGTTGTCAGGGAGCTGCCTTCAGCTCCACGAGAGAAGGAAAACTAATGATAAATGAATGTGTTTCATTAGGGGAAAAACATTATATTTCGTCAATTGTTCAATGTTCTTTCAGACCATACTTGGTTATGTTTTAAGGTAAGCTGCACAGTGCATGGTTAATATCGAAAACATGCGTTTTTAAAAACTCTTTTAATCATTAAATACACTAATAATTTACTAAACACAACTACACCGTTTGCAACAATCTTTAATAATTATAAAATCAAGTAATGTAGCAACAACATTACACTAGCGGTACAACAATTACACAAAAGTTGATGTTTTCTGCTAAATATGTTCACTAATTAACACCACACTAGCAACATATGTAACACAAGAGCAAACTATAGAACATAGTACATAGTTCATATCGAATAATGGGATTTCGCCGATTTTTGAGTTTTTGAAAACTCATTTAATTATTAAATATATTAATAATTTACTACACAAAACTACACCGTTTGGAACAATCTTTTATAATTATAAAATCAGGTAATGTTAGCAACAACATTACACTAGCGGTAAAACAATTACAAAAAAGTTGATGTTTTATTTTAAATATGTTCACTTATTAACAACACACTAGCAATATATGTAACAGAAGCGCAAAATATAGTACAACTTACATAGTTCATATCGAATAATGGGACTTCGCCGATTTTCGAGTTTTTGAAAACTCAATTTATCATTAAATATATTAATAATTTACTCCCCAAAACTACACCGTTTGGAACAATCTTTAATAATTATAAAACAAGTAATGTTAGCAACAACTTTACACTAGCTGTACAACAATTAAAAGAGGCTGACGTTTAATTTTAAATATGTTCACTTATTAACAACACACTAGCAACATATGTAACACAAGAGCAAAATATAGTACAAAGTACATAGTTCACATCGAATAATGGGACTTCGCCGGTTTTCCAGTTTTTGAAAACTCATTTAATCATTAAATGTATTTAATACACAAAACTTCAACGTTTGGAATAATCTTAAATAATTTTAAAATCAAGAAATGAAAGCAACAACACTACACTAGCGGTTCAACAATTACACAAGTGATATTTTATTTTTAATTTGTCACTAATTAACCAAACAAAAACAACATATTAAATACAAGAGAGAAATGTATTACATAATTCATAGTCAATATCTAATGATTGGACTTCGCCTTTTTGGGACTTTCTGAAAACTCATTTCATCATTTAATATCTTTACTTCACAAAACTACACTTTTTGGAACTATTTTAATTAATTATAACACAAGGTTATGTTAGCAATAACAATATACTAGCGGTACAACAATTACAAAAGGTTAATGTTTTATTTTAAATATGTTAACTCATTTACAATGCACACCAACATACTAAAAACAAAAACAAAATATAGTTCATAGGAAAAAAATAATATTGAATAATGGAGATTCGCCGATTTTCGATTTGTTGAAAACTCATTTCATCATTAAATGTGTTAACTACACAAAACTACAATTTTGTAAACATTCTTATTTTGAAATAATAAAAAAAAAATCAAGTTATGTCATCTACAATACTTAACTAGCGTTAGAGTCAATTACAACAAGCGTTTTTTTTTTTTAAATAATTTGTTCACTAAGTAACAATACACACATAACATATGTAATACAAGAGCCAAAATATTGAAATTAGTACAAAGTTAGTATCGAATAATGGGACTTCGGCTTTTTTTTTGAGATTCTAAAAACTCATTTAGTCATCACATGTATTTACAAAAATTCAAGGCTTGGAACAGTCGTATAAACTAATAAACTTATAAAATCAAGTAAACGGTTTAAATCTACAATTTACCGTCGCCATGATCCAAACACGGGTTCTTCCAGACCAAAATGTACGATACGGAAAAACATATAGGTCGTAAACCATAGGTTTGTCTCAGGTCACCGGACTCACTTTGGAAAAAGTACCCAAACCTCCCAACTGATATGACTACTTACATATTGTTTGAGGATAGCAATGATTATGTTTTGGTCAAATAATTGTCTTGTATTGATTCACTAAATAACGTATGTTGAATTAATGCTAAATGATATTTCCATAGTTTAAAATATTTTTTTTTTCAATTTCAAAAAAGTTATTTTGCCCAGTCACTGTATAATAAAATAATGTATAACACCTTACAATACCTACCCTATTGTTCGCGACGCAGCCCACCAATTTCTTTGTTCTTTCACAAAGAGATTAAAGATTACAATTTACAATGGAAGCCTCTCAGTATTTCAAGTTTCTACACATAAACTCATTTCCCTGTGGAAACGTCGGTTTTTATTTAAATCTTTCTAGTATAGACGACATCCTCTTTTGATTAAAACTGTTCACAACACTGACGATTTAACACTTTATGATTGCTATGTAAAGTTTGATTATTACCGTTATTTGTTATGAATCGTGTTGTGTTTGCCTGTTCTATTTACGTTTTATGTTAATGACCTTCGTCGATAAATAATACTGCGTATATGTCAAACGAACTTTCTTTTAGATGCTCGATCCTTTCATAATTGGCGAGGAAAATCCACCTCGCCAAGTCTATGATATCATATAATTATAATAGTGTATACAAAACATTTAACACAACGCAAGTTATAGTAACCTATCGTCCATGGTAACTTGTGTAGGGTCATATTACCTACCGGGTATGTATATTACGCGCTAAACATTAAATTATATTCATTTAAAAAAAAATACCTCAATGAAGGCGGTTTTTGTTTTACAACCGCTATTTTATGACATTCAATTATTGGGAAAACCTTGTTACCACTCAAGAAGGCACTCTAGAAGCCACATTTATGACTCAATCTTGACGAAACTTATTCAGAATGTTAATGTTAACAATATATAAGCCATGTTCGAATCTGGGTCACATGCGACCAAAAACTACTACACTAGAGGCCACATTCAAGACTAAATCTTAATGAAACTCGATCAGAACGTTATTTGTGTCAATTCCTATGCCATGCTACGTGTGTCCAAAATCATGGTCACCACGTCGGGTTTCGAAAATTGGCATTTCGCCTGGTTGATGATCGCTCCACACAATTAATCACGTAGCTAAGCGGTTAGAAAACCTAGACAAGCGAACACAAAAGTGGCATCTTTGCCTATAGATTGCCTTAGATTACGCGGTATTCCGGATGATTTGTATGGACTTTTTCACCCCCTATTACACTGGTGAAAGGGGTTTGTGACATAATTTTATTATGCAAATGCAAAAAATATTAGTTTATAAAGAACATTAGTTATCTAAAACGGGTATTTCGGTACGTAAACACGCTCTCAACCGCTTGCGCGCTTATCGAAATCTAACCTGTTACTACGTGTAATTGTGGTATTTAGCAAAACATTTACACTTCTACACTGGTATTAACTCATGTTATTTACGAAAATATTAACAAAACTTTTTTTCCACATGGATTTGTCACGAAATAGCGCTTTATAACTGGGATTTCGATTACGTTTTACACGCCTTCTGACGCCGAGTGGGTACCAAAATCCCTCATGTTATTACGTACAAAAGTGATACATGGTTGTATTAATAATATTAAACATTGCTGATGGGACATTTATCAATCACTGTAATTGAAAGTGCAAAACAACAAAATCAGTCGGGTCATTGTTTAATATAAATTAGCGTTATATGAAGGGGATTTCGGTATGGTTACTTAATAAAGCTACCAGTATCAGACGCTTGCGCAGGTATCGACTTCGCCCAAGTTACCGCGTGTATAAGTGATATCAGTAATATATAACTTTTATACGATGGCATTTATCGATACGTTTTTATTAAAATACCAACATAAAACTCTTTTCACTTGTTTCTGACACAAAAAAAGAACAACACGGTTAAGTTACGCAAAATGGTCACCAATATTCCCTATTATTTTACATATACACATAATATAATTCTTACTTAATAATGCTTATATGACATTTCCAGTTTTTGAAATAAATTAATGTTCTATAAGTGGATTTTGGTAATTGTACACATTAAAGCTTCCACTCGCACTTGTAAAGACCACATTTTCGCGTTGGAAATGGTATACATTCAATTCCTCTTACTTATCTTTCTGGATACCGACTGTCTGAGTAACATAAACCCTATTTACACCGTTTTACCAAATTTTATTTCCGTTTTTTTTTCCAACACAATAAACGAAACTCTTTGAAAAAAAGACGAACTAGGCATTCGATCTCTCAGTGTGCATTAAATGCGTTAATTGGTGACACCACATGTCTCCACATGTGAAGATACCGTTATTAAGATAAGATATCACGCGTTACCTTCTAATAACATGTATAATGACAATCAATACCTAATCGATTGTGAGTTGTATTACTTTTTAAATATCGCAGATGAACCTAGCTTTTATTAATCACCTTATTACTGTTAAACTTTTTTTTTAAAACAACAATCAACAATTATATTTATTTCAGCAATAAAGCTTAAACAAGCTCTTAGCTTACACATATGAACATGATTTTTTTATATTTACGAGTAATGGCAAATGTGGATCAAATGTGTGTTCGGATATGTGACTAGATGTATGTACTAATGTATGCATTATAGATATTTCAGAAAACATAGGATGAAGAAAAAACCAAAAGTGAAAACATTATCTATGGTTTATCCCTGTGTAAATTATTTACATGTTTTCGGCAATTAAAGTCAAATTTGACAATTCACGA
Source organism: Dreissena rostriformis (assembly GCA_007657795.1). NCBI lineage: Eukaryota > Metazoa > Mollusca > Bivalvia > Myida > Dreissenidae > Dreissena > Dreissena rostriformis. The sequence continues at coordinate 50,651 of VMBQ01001837.1, read as the reverse complement.
ATGCAGCACAAGACAATTGCATAAGCGAATCAGTTTAAGAACATAAACATGTTTCTACAGATAATTATAATTATGTTATAAACACATAAACGGCAAATGTAATGAACAAACAAAACAACTCTTGTCCGGAGCATAACCACGTTCACGTTTTAATCCACTAAAAGATAATGAAAGACGAATTTTCATCTTTATAAAATTGGTTTCTGGCCATAAATAAAGGGCTACGAAGGGTGTGTATGATAACTATGCAATACTGCTGCAGCTTCTGGAGTTTCACTTCTTTATATTGATAAAAAATTTGATATTTATTTTTAAAAAAAGTGCAATTAGTAACGTGTTTAAATTTGCTTTTGAAATAGAATATTATCTCAGTTTTATGGTTCGTTAGATTTTTTGCAGTGTAGTTTAGTGTAAAGTTGTTCGTTGTGCGGTTAGCAAAAAACAAGTTTGAAGAAGAGATCAACTTATTTTACTTATGCACAAATACTCAAATGTGTAGGTATCAAATTATTGTTATGTGATTTTTCAGATCTGACGTATAAACTAGAAATTGTAGGGCGGGGTTGCGGAAAGCTGGTTCAATCGATGGAAGAAGGCAAATGTGAAAATCCTATTAAGGAAAGACAAAACAAAGTTGCTGCTGCTTTGCAATTGGCACTGAGCAACATCTCAACCGTAAATACGATTGGTGAGGAATGCGATGGATCAAAGACCTTCCAGCTCCAGGTCCCCAGATCCGGCGTAAATGAAAGAAATTCCACCACGAAAGTCAGTTTACTCTGTGCTGTTCTGATTCTGTTTGCCACTTTTATATAAAATAATAACAAGCAAGTTTGTTATTTGTATGGCAACCATCTTCCAAGCAGCATATTTTAGTTGCAAGCATACGAAACAGCTATGCTGACACTATATTGTTAGTTAAAATGTACTTTAAAATAATGAGATATTGGAATTCTTTGGTACTTTGATTTGGAAATAAACATAAAAATGTACCTTTTTTGTATTGGCATATACAACATATTTCTCTGGGACGTTGTTGTCAAACAAATTAACTGTTTTTGTGGTATGTAATACATATGACTGTCACATATGTCTTACACTTATATTTTATTTACCAATGCAAGAATCAATTAAGTAGGACAGTTGTCAGTTACCGTGAAGAATACACTATACAATAAATTACCGTTAAATTTTACGGGAAAAGTCATTGAAGATTTTTTTGAGCTATAAAATAAGGGGGGACCTGTAACATATATTCGTGTTTTATTTTAAACAGTGTTCCAAAATTGTTTTTATTATAATACATTGTAACTGGAAGCCTTGATTTTATACGGGAATTTGCTAGAACCCATGACTGTCAACATTTACCATAAAGTGGTGTCCTTTAAACTGGTGAATCAATACGAGCTTATGTTGCACTTGGGTAAGTTGTAAGTAGTCACCATGTTGTGTCATCAGAACATTACTTTCTGAAATTGAAAATCAGGTACGTTAATGGTTGTTAACGTCATAAGTAGACCATAGTGCGAAATGTGTTATGACATGCTATAATTTTCTGCTATAATATAGCCTACAGTAAACACATTAAATGATAACACATTTTTGTGAACTTCTCTTCTTTTCTTACGGCTAACGAGTTTGTGTAGTGTCAACGATATGTTATTTTACCGTGTATGTAACGTACTTTATGAATATAGGAATGCATTATATTGCTTATGTTATTTTATATATTTATATAAATTAAATACTGTGAGTAATGGCTAATATTCATAAAATTCAGAGTATCATAATGAATTAATTATCGCCACTGTGGTCACATATTTAAGAGAGTTTACTAACACATTTAAACTAAAACATTTCTTCACTAAACAAACAAGCCCCATACGCGTAACAGTTGGCATGCAATATTCAATATATTATACAACACAGTGATGTACATTTCATTATGCTGACGTTAACGCAACCTAAAACAAACTTCCACCAAAGTATACCATACTTCAGAGCATATGAAAAACAGTCGAAACCCGATGACCCGAACTTGCTTGGCGCGAATTTTCGGTTGGCTCGAAGTCTCCTCGAAGCAGCTTTGTTGTGTTCCTTTATACTGATATAATAATGAAAAATCATTTGAATGCACATTTTATTTTGGCTCGTAATGGCATTTGCATTGTATTGCTAAAGTTATTAGCAACAAACAGAACAATGCTTTCTGTTCATTTATCCAATAAAGTACTCTACATATTTGATAATAAAACTATAAGTCTCAGCATAGGTATTTTTTAGTTTTTGTGTTTCTATTTAATTGTTAATTTCTTAATTGGTTTCATTTAAGTACTTTCCTACCACTATTTTACATCACTGATATATTGCTTCACTTCCAAGCGTGTACTGTTATATTAAATTAACAGTATCATCAACATAGGTATAAGACAGTACATCAACACTAAGCAGGAAGGAAGAGCAATGGTTCCGTAGTTGTTTACTTTTCGTGAAGTTCCGATAACGCCATCTTTGTGGATCTTCAGGTCAAACACTATGGGCGATGCACTTAAACATGATAAGCCATTGAAATTCGTAAAACCCAAGCCCACTTTGTTGGGATATGGTATTGCTACACACTCCCGTGCAGTTGCACCACTGCAGTCGCGCAAAACCACTTCACTTATTACGTTTGCACCTATAGAACAAAGTAAAGACAACAATTCGAAAATCACGCATACTAAACAACATTGGTACTCTTACCAAAAATAGTTAAATTGCAAATAAACGTGATATTTAATTTTGGACGATTGCATGAATAGTTATTAAAGTGAAACGTGCATGTATTCCGATTTATCGCAATTATCAGTGTATCTTACATCTGCATTGAGTGCTATTAGATATCATGTAGCTAAATATTGTAATAAAGTTTATGAAAATAGTAATATTAACCTATTTTGGTCAATAACAAAACTCCTTAGAAGAAATTGATAAAATTGAAGAGAAAAAATATAAGGTGTCACAAGTAAGTACTTATGATTTTTTCTACACTATATACAACGCTTCCTCACGCTTTAATAAAATCCAAACTTGTTTCTTTGATTGAAAATACTTTTGCAAGAGAGAAGTGTTCATATCTAGCTTTAAACACTAAAACAGCTTTTTTTACTAATCAGATGTTAGATAATTACATCATTTGGACTGGTCTGGACTTTTGTGCAGCACTTACTTTTCTTCTGGATAACTTGTTTGTTGAATTTAATGGTAAAATATTTAAACAAATTATTGGCGTTCCTATGGGTACTAATTGTGCGCCACTTATAGCTGATCTTTTTTTATATTGTTATGAAAGCGAATTTATGTTAGAATTATCTAAAACTAAACAAGTAGATTTGATTCAATGTTTTAACCTAACTAGTAGGTACATTGATGACATACTTAATTTAGATAATCCATTCTTTGCACAATATATTCACAAAATCTACCCAAACGAACTAGTCTTAAATCTATCGTGTCTATCCAATACAGACGCCGCGTATTTAGATTTACATCTAACTATTAATAATAATTTGATTAAAACTAGTTTATACGACAAACGGGATGACTTTAACTTTGAAATAGTAAATTTTCCGTTCCTAGATGGCAACATCCCTAAAGGTCCTTCCTATGGTATTTACATTTCGCAGTTGGTACGTTATGCCAGAGCATGTTCATGTATTAAAGATTTTAATGATCGTAATCTTATATTAACGAAGAAATTGCTAAAACAGGGTTTTTTGTATCATAACCTAAGAGGTAAGTTCGCTAAATTTCACTCTAAGTATGGTGATTTAATTTCAAAATATAATGTTTCTTTAAAATGGCATTTAACTAATGGAATTTCCCATCCATCATTTTATGGGGATGTTTTGAAACGTGTCCGCAAATTAAAATATGTTAAAGAAAATGTTCATATTAAACTTTTCCATTTAATTAACTCGTTTTTATCAAAAGGATATGATGCTTATGTACTTAAAAACACGTGCGTGATGGTTTTCGATTCACTTTATCTTTTGTCTCTTAAAATTTGGAATCATTAGTGATATAATGGGCATTTTTCACTTTTTAATTAAATTGTGTCTTTGTGTCGTATGCACTTTATCTTTCGTCTCTTAAAATTTGGAATCATTAGTTATATAATGGGTATTTTTCACTGTTGAATTAAATTGTGTCTTTGTGTCGTAGGCACAAATCTGCATGAAAACTACACTGTTCACGTCATTATGTCATTATGGATTTTTGTGACGTCATACGACCGACTTTCCCAGTTGTAATCTACATGCATAGGTCATTGGGTTTATAACGTTCCATTTTATTTTTATTTTCTCTCTGATAGGCGTTGCTTGTTTGATTTAATTATTATTATTTTTTTTAGCAGTCACATAAACAACCAAGCAATGTAATATGGAATTTTTACAACCATTATTGCTGCTTCTTCCTGTATTTGCGCGATGATT
>VMBQ01001837.1:0-35644 GCA_007657795.1 Dreissena rostriformis | reverse complement strand
AGGCTAGTCCAACTTGTCTGACACAGGCTAGTCCAACTTGTCTGACACAGGCTAGTCTAACTTGTCTGACACAGGCTAGTCCAACTTGTCTGACACAGGCTAGTCCAACTTGTCTGAAACAGGCAAGTCTAACTTGTTTGACACAGGCCAGTCTAACTTGTCTGACACAGGCTAGTCTTCCTTGTCTGACGAAGGCTAGTTTAACTTGTCTGACACAGGCTAGTCCAATTTGTCTGACAAAAGCTAGTCAAACATGTCAGACACAGCAAAGTTAAACTTGTCTAACACAAACTAGTCCAACTTGTCCGACATAGGCTAGTCTAACTTGTCTGACACAAGCTAGTCTCAAACGTCTGACACAGGCTAGTCTCACTTGTCTGACACAGGCCTGTCTTACTTGGCTGACACAGGATAGTCTAACTTGTCTGACACAGGCTTGTGAAACTTGTCTGACACAGGTTAGTCAAACATGTCTGACACAGGCTAGTCCAACTTGTCTGACACAAGCTAGTCCAACTTGTCTGACACAGGCTAGTCCAACTTGTCTGACAAAGGCCGACATAGGCAAGTCCAACTTGACTGACACAGGCTAGTCTAACTTGTCTGACACAGGCTAGTCAAACTTATCTGACACATGGTAGTCTAACTTGTCTGACACATGCTAGTCTGACTTGTCTGACACAGGCTTGCCTAACTTGTCCGACACAGGCTATTCTAACTTGTCTGACGAAGGCCAGTCTAACTTGTCTGACACAGGCTAGTCCAATTTGTCTGACACAGGCTTGTCCGACATGTCTGACACAGCTAGTCCAACTTGTCTAACACATGCAAGTATAACTTGTCTGACACAGGCTAGTCCAGCTTGTCTGACACAGGCTAGTCTAACTTTTTTGACACAGGCTAGTATAACTTGTCAGACAAAGGCTAATTTAACTTGTCTGACAAAGGCTAGTCTAACTCGTCTGACACAGGCTAGTCATACTTGTCTGACACAGGATAGTCCAACTTTTCTGACGAAGGCTTGTCTAACTTGTCTGACGAAGGCTAGTCTAACTTGTCTGGCACAGGCTTGTCTGACACAAGCACGTCTAACTTGTCTGACACAGGCTAGTCCAACTTGTCTGACACAGGCTAGTCTAACTTGTTTGACACAGGCTAGTCTAACTTGTCTGACAAAGGCTAGTCTAACTTGTCTGACACAGGCTAGTCTAACTTGTCTGACACAGGCTAGTCTAACTTGTCTGACACAGGCTAGTCCAACTTGACCGACACAGGCTAGTCAATCTTGTCTGACAACGGCTGGTAAAACTTGTATGACACCGGCTTGTCTGTCTTGTCTGAAACAGGCTAGTCTAAGTTGTCTGACGAAGTCTAGTCTAACTTGTCTGACACAGGCTTGTCCAATTTGTCTGACACAGGCTAGTCCAACTTGTCTGACACAAGCTTGTCCAACTTGTCTGACACAGGCTTGTCTAACTTGTCTGACACAGGCTAGTCTTACTTGTCTGAAACAGGCCTGTCTAACTTGGATGACACAGGCAATTCTCACTTGTCTGACACAGGCTAGTCCAACTTGTCTGACACAGGCTAGTCTATTTGTCTGACACAGGCTTGTCTAACTTGTCTGACACTGGCTAGTCTAACTTGTGTGACACAGGCTTGTCCAACTTGTCTGACACAGGCTAATCTTACTTGTCTGACACATACTAGTCTAACGTGTCTGACACAGGCTAATCCAACGTGTCAGCGTGTGGATAACTACACTTGAGCTTTTCCGAGCGTCACAGCGTTTGAAGTGCCACCTGGCAGTTTCGTGTCTGTTTCCTGTCCCGAAACTCTCGATATATTTGAATGAGGAACCAAGCTGCCTTTATCTTTATCAATGATAATCAGCGATGCCGATTTAGAAAATTTAGCTAACTCAATCGGACTCTCTCGGTCTTATAGGTAGGTCGCCATTGTAAAGATTGTGTTCATGGTATGATAACTTAGACGAGCTGCTGAAGCAGCATCGTCAAAAATTGATAAAAAAAAATTATACGAGAAGCGCCCAGATTATATTTGAACAAAATCTGTATACACGTTTAGACAGTACCGCATGAAGAACCCTTCCAAATTGCCTTTTATATATCATGTACAATCATAATCTGTATGTTTCAACATTGATATTCGTCATTTATAGAATGGTGCGTCGAAAACCTAGTGATAAAGTGGAAGGGGTAGATGTTGGACTTTTGAAGACTAAACACACATATAGGAGTATTCGAAGTGAGTTGAAAGCAATGGGGTATTCGATTTCCTTGGGCTCCACCAAGAACATTCGTGATTATATTGGACATCAACGCAGAAATATCAATTTTTGCCTTCCTATGCCAAAGTTAAGATATCGTCGAAATGTGGCCACACCAGACGTTATCAGAAAAATCAATCGTATGATCGCCAAAGTAAATCCACCGACCCAACGTGGGATGTCGTCTATGTTATGCATCTCTAAAGGAACTGTATATAACATTATCACACACATATTGGAAGCTAAATTTAGTAAAAATGCAACGTTCATCAGCTTAACATGGCGCAAATTAAGAAGAGGAGGGCTAGATCATAGCAGTTAAACATAAAGTTAAGAGGTGGATGATGGAAGAACTTTGTTACTTCTGATGAGGCAATGCTCTATTTAGGTTGGTTGTACGGGCGATGCAAAGTTTGCTACATGAGAAAAAGGCGAAACAGTTAATGACAAACTTAAGTTTGTTAAGCGGGACTCTTTTGCCAACGGTTTCAAGGCATGGGCTGGTGTCTCTTATAGAGGAAAAACCGAGATTCGCTTTATCAACAAAGGAACTAAAGTTAATAGCAATTTCTATATCAATAAGGTATTGAAGCCGTTTCTTCAAAATGACGCTCCGAAACTGTTTCCAGAAGGTCGGAAGTAAATGTTGTTCCATCAGGACAGTGCCTCAAGTCACACATCTAAACAGACCCTCCAGTTTCTTAAGAAGAAAAAAGTGAACTTTACTGATCGTGACGAATGGATGCCGAAGTCTCCGGATGCTGCTTCAATGGACTTTGATATATGGGGAATCCTTCAGCACCGTCTAGAGAATCGCAACGTTAACTCTGTTATAGGTCTTAACAAAGCTCTTAAGGACGAGTGGAGAAAACTGGACCAACATATAATTAACAAGACTCTTGAATCGTGGCTAAAAAGGTGAAGGCTTATTTACGCATGTCATGGATCTCATATTGAACACTTACTTCAATAAAGGTACGGTTGCAATTATTATTTTGCGTCATTAATTTTGTTCAAATATAATCTAGGCGCCTCTCGTATTGATGTCATATTATTTTACCATCGCTAAAATTCACCAGTTTATTACTACTATAATTATAATAATCATAAACCTTACGTTGTTTCCATTGTTGATGTTGATGAGTATGACTTTATCGATTATTATGAAGAATAAAAAGACGGTGATTATTATATTAATAACGATGTCGAGTTTGATGATAATTCTGCTGCTGATGATAATTACGTTGATATTGTTGAGGTTACTTTTATCCTAAAGAAGGAAAAAAAGAAGCAACAGGAGCAAAAGAAAAGATTATAGGAAGAAGAAAATACTGCTGCTTATGATGATGATGACGATGATGTTTATGATGATGATGATGTGGGTAAGGCGGAGGAATGGGATAATTATGAAGTTCGAAAGTTACCTGCAGCTGCTCTCACTTCCAATAAAAATCCAGCAATAAATAAAGTGAGTCTTTCTTGTTAAGCCATAATGAAACTAACTACTGCTTGAAACAGTCAACTAATACCATTTAAAATAATTTACAAACAAAGCAACAGGTGCGATCTATTCAATTTGAGCGATTGGCAGCACAAAAGCGTCAGATTACTTAACTTCCTCCAATACTTGTAAAGATATTAGGCTATGATAATTAAGCCACTTGATATTAGGCTACATAAATAGTTTCCTTGTTTCATCCTGAATTATAAGACACACTTACATGCAACACTCAAACAATAAATATAACAAGTCGTTTTTATTAGAAGTGAAAACTTGATTTGCCTCCATGAATTAAATTGCAATAATAGTGCGTATTGCATCTTCATATGGTTTCATAACTGTTTATCATGGATCTGGCAAATACGGAAGAAAAGGTTCCCCCATTCGATCAAAAATGAAAATATGTTGATCGGGACTGTTGTGGAAGAGTGCGTAGTCAAAGCAGCTTCAACTTAAACGCACACAACGCACATACTGAGAGGGTTTTTCGATAGAGATTGACCGATATAAGGAATGCTGATCTGATAGGTCAGAATGAGGTGTTGACTTAGATCAGCATTCGTTTCCCCAAACGATAATGAATGCTAAAGTGGTATGTCGTGCTTGGAAACCACTCATATAACACGAATGCGGATATGTCGTAATGAGAAGCTAAACTACATCAGCATTCGCTTTCACTAAAGAGCGGCCTGCTCATTTAGTGAAGGTCACAAATCCTAATCCGTTATGTTGTGCTTGGATGTTTTTGCCAGATCATTTGCTTTCACAGACAATTATAACTCAATAATGACTATACATACTAAAATAATGTTGGCGCTCATATGCTTTATCGTATAAGAAAGGTTAAGTTCGAATTTGGTTACAGAACATTAAATGTTTACGAGGTTGTAGTCTCGTTTAATTTTCGCAAAAGATGACATTCGCATTGTAACTCAAAAATGGCTTACCCTTTTGATCTTTAAATGGACTCATCATATAGAAAACATACAAAAGAGTGGGACACAATAAAACAGGTTATTACGGTACACACCGGTGGCTATTCAATCCATGCGAAAGACAAAACATCTTATTGGACATGAGGTCCGATAACTTTTAAATTTTACCGGACCTCAAAAAAGTGTGCCGAACCTTGTTTTTCTTTAACAAAACAATAGAACATATCTTTTATCTTTTATTTTTATAATTATGACGTTAACAGTGTTTCACAATTCTTAATACAATAAAATCACAACTAAATTTATACATGTTATATTTAAATATTTGGTAAAACTTTCAATTAAAAGCGAAGAAAGCTTTGTGATTTGTTTTATTCATTACAGTTATTTTAAGCAGCAATATAAAACACTAAAATCCACGTTTTCGCGATCGTTGAAACAGCCGCTTGTACTTCTGACTTTCGAATCAAATCTTAACACGGAACAGACAACGGTCGTGTGGTTCCCCGCTTTCAATTTACGATCAATACACGGATTGAAACCGGAACATTCAATTCAACCAATCAAGAACGTAGTTTGTTACGTCATCGGTAAAGATAGAAAGTTCGACTGGTTGGTAAAATCCGTTTTATTTCAAAGTTACATCTAAAGAAGTAAAAATGACAAACACCAGTCCGTATGTATTAAGTTTTACATATTCCTAGTTTCGCTTTCATTTTTAACCAAAACAACGTTTTACATAATGTTTCGTGTCGGACACGAAGAACGACAGTTTCGGAAATAATACCGGACTTCAGAAAAGTTTATTGGAAATGTCCGAGGTCCGACGTCTTTCGCATTGGTGGTTAAAGCCGATACTACTCGTGGACCTGGAAGCTAACTTGTTAATTATGTCACGTCTATTTTTTTTTGATAACTATTTATGAGCAACTAAAAACAGACATTTGAATTCCAAAAGCATTTATGGACTATGTATGCTATAATTACAACACACAGTAACAACCGTGCCGGTACACGAAATTGCGTGTGCAAAAGAGAGAAAGTAAACTTCAACTGTTTGAATCAAATCGTTTACTACTGACACTTTACAACCCACAACGGAAGTTTTTTGTTACTGCAATATTTAGAAGTGTCAATAGAAATGGCTCTCAGAAGACTTTATTTTTTTCTGAAAGTTAAATGGCATACACTTGTCATTTCGTTAAAAAACTGACATGATATTTGTCAATGGCAGGTGTGGTTCAATAATGTACATTATACTAAGTGCATGTATATGAATCATATTGCTATATTATACAAATCGCCTTTTTTGCAAATGGTCTTATTAACGTGGCAGAAAATATAAATTAAGGGCTGTATATACCTCAGTAGGTAAGGGTATCACGTTTAAACGTTTAAACGGTCGCGTTTCGTGTTTTGCTCAAAAACGTTTACAAAAACAGTAAACGTTTATCGTTTATCGATGACGAACTGCGAAATCCGGGTACTTGCGGTAAATCCGGGCACAACCGAATTCAGCATTAATTTATTTCTGATTGGATCGCGGATGGCACGGACATGATTGGAAACTAACGGAATATGTTCGCTAGTTTCCGAAAATCTTACAACTTGGCAACGAAACAGTGCATATGCCGCCATCTTGAAATATTTTAAGTGATTGATTAGCAAAGTAAATCACTGCGGAAGCATGTTGAAAAGCAATATTTTAACCAAATTATATATTGATTTCGTTTCTGCTAGTTTACTGGTTTTTCATTTTCTGCAGTCAAACGATATGCACATTGTATTTCATGTGCAAAATGCGTACATTTTTTTTCGGAGTGTCGTTTACGGATACAGTATTTTTCGTCGGTTCTACATTATTTTTGACGTTCTTTAAATTGTTTTTTATAAAATGACGAATACACATGTGGTGATACGGATGGTCTGGTTTAAAATATTTAATGGTTTTTATATGACGTTATAACGCGAATGGGATATGCACTGAATATATACTTCCGGAAATAATTACAACTTTCAGATAAGAATTGTGATGGTACTGATGCTTTTAAAACGGACATAGGGATACCGTTTAAACGGTAACGTTTCGTTTAGAAAAACCTGTAAACGTGATACCCTTATCCGTAGGTCCACATTAGTACTGTGTGTATGACACAGCTTTAAAACATGTCGAGCTAGCGTTACTTATCACTGGGTTAATCTCATTGCGGAAACCAAACGTGTATACACGACCGTCTAAGGCAACGTCATATCCCTATGTATTAACCGAAATTTCATCAAATCAAATCTTCGTGCATAGTATCCTTTGGGAGCCTTTGCAACAAATATGACAAAGCTCTACTTTTGAAGTAATTTGATAAAAATGTTTTGCCTCAACTTTTAAAACCGTTATTAATCTAAGGTTTTGGACAACACTTTTAAGGCAACATATTTAGTTTGTGTGACTCTAATTTTCGGACATCCAGATGTTCCCCTACTATTACTGACTCTTAATTTTCCGACAATTGCATCTTTTTTAAATAAATCTGAAATTCATAACGAAATCACTAAGTTCTGATTTATTCATATACATTTTATTTTTTTATCATTGTGAGAAAAATTGTTTGCTGTCATTTAGAGTCAATTATAATATACTCGATGCTTTTGAAAATTAGTGTTTTGTTGGTTAATGACTGTTAAGTATTATAGATATAGTTATCTACGACAACAATTCCCCTATACAGTTCAAAGTTTGACAGAATGACTCAATCTGTAAAGGGATTAGAAGTATACTATTCAAGGACAAGAATAAAAAATGTAATCATAATTAGCACAACTTCATAACTAAAGTATATTTATACTGAATTCTAATAAAACAAGCTTTGTACTACAGTATATTTAATAGCACGCCAATATTTGTACTCGGTGTTCAAATTTCAACCTTGGAGTATATTTCTGTACAGTTAAGCACATATTACATACATTTCAATCTATTATCTTTCACTAATTAATACAATAAAATGTGTGGTATTTACAAACAAGCGCTTTCAGGTCGGCAATTGACACAAGAATACCAATACGTTGATGAAATATGTCTATTTTAAAGAGTGTCTCTAAATGTACCCAAATTGACTTTTGAGAAAAATTTTCTCTGTGTAAATGTTCGGACACGAACAAAAAGTTTTAAGTACCCGAAGAGTAATAACGGTACCTCATACTTCAATCTATAAATTACACATGTATCGCAACGATTTTGAAATGTTGAAACTTTAGAACAAATACATAATCACGAATGAAAGGGAACGGTTCTATACGTTCAATGTTGCCTTCGCAAGCATTGCAATACATTGATGAATTACGGATTGGTCTCTGTAGACTTGTTTTTTACATCGTCATTGTCACGTAAACACATTTATTATTTTCAAACAAATGTGTCACAATGTATATTTTATGTTTTGCCAATAAATTTGTAATTAAATGCTTAAAAGTCATACTATGTTCTTATTGTGTTGAAAGCCATAGTAATGCCCTTCAAACACAACACAACTTTGGTAGTATAGTATTTTTTATACATGACACTGAAAGTATTTAGTTTGACTGTTTAATAAATAATATTAGTAACAAGGTATTCTAGTCAGGAACAGCAGTATAATCGACAATAGGTATTATGCAAAGCTATGTGCAAATATGTGACTGTTTAAACGTGAACCAACGTAGTATATATAAAGTGCACTGCAACCACTATATTAACCACAACACGTTGTAGTAATTCAATAATGTTACAGAATGAAACCGAATAAACCTGATACCACGCTTTAGAATTAAGACAACTATATGCAAACGCTCCTACATTCGTACCATTAAATTCCAAACACAGACGTATATTACATACACATATACCTGATAATTTGACTGTGATGGGGAATGCATTCTTCTCGTGTAAGAGAGCGGAAACCAAAATGTTAATCCCGCCATGTGGAAGTATGATCTTACCCAATCAAACCAGAATTTCATACATATTCAACATCCAACCTGCTATATTTTGGAATCCGTTGCCACTCACATGAAAGCTATTATTTCAATACTGTGTTTCAGGAATTATGTGATAGTATACCAATTATTTGCTCTGTGAATTACAAATCTACCTCAATGTTCAATTACCTTTTAAGTAAATATAAGGAGAGCAATGATATGGAACAGTTTTAGATTTTGAGTTGCTTTCCGTTGTTTACAATTCTATAAAGACGTCGAACACGACTAAGTTCGGTCATTAAAATTAATTAGTTTGGTCTGAAAAGACGTGTTTCTACTCAATAATAGTCAAACAAACGCATATATTTGTTCATAACAAAGGTGTCGAAAGGTATATTTTGTGTCCCTTTCATCGAACGCAGTAACACTGATCTATACTTGATTGTAACGTTTCATGTGAAAGTCTTTTTGTCAATAGTGTATGTCCTTATCTCACGTTCGAAGTCGATCTTCGCAGCCCGGATGATGCATACTGCACGAATTGCAGGCGAAAAGCATACGGGAATATGGAAATAAGATGTAGAGAAATAAACTAAATTAACGGGATTCACAAATGAAGCGCCACACGAATTGTTTATTTATAAATCTCACCGCTGATATTGAATACTCGTTTTTACAGCGCTTCTACTATTTCAACATTGCGTCCAAGACTCCGAAATGTGTATCTCTATTTTGACGGTTGCTTTTAGGCTGCGTTTATCATATCGTCAGTTAAAAACTATGATTTAATAAAATAAATGATGGTATTGTGTACAAACAGTAAAAAAGGAAACGTAACTACAATTTACAATGAGCTAAAATACGCCATGGATTTCGCATTATAATGCTCATGACTGATATGTGATTTATACTATCATTATCATCACCTTAATTTTCGTACGTCTGCTTATTCCGACGATGTTTCTCGAGCTACGGCTACGGTGACTACTTCCACTCATAATCGATGATGATGATGATGATGATGATGATGATGATGATGATGATGATGATGATGATGATGATGATGATGATGATGATGATGATGATGATAATGATGATGATAATGATGATGATGATGATGATTATGATGAGAGGGCAGAAGATTCGGAAGATGATAAATTTACCTGCAGCTGAGCTCACTTCCAATAAAAATCCAACTATAAGCGAAACGATCCTTCCTTTTGTAGACATAATTAAATTAATTTCTGCTTGTAAAAACAACAAATACCGAAAACAATTATAAACAGGCGCGTCCTGTTCAGTGAAATCGATTTCGAGCTTAAAAACATTCAGTTGCTGAACTTCCTAGTAGACACTACGCTATTTAAATGTATTCGCTTGATCGTAAATACATATCTTCCTTGTTGAAGTCGGTGTGATAATTAAAGCGCTGACGACGATATAGTTGTTTGCATTACATTCCACACAAATTTTGTTTTATAATGAAAATACATATTTTTTAATCGCAAGTTTCAATATAACAACACAACCGAGTTAATGATGAATATGCAATTGCTAATAATGTGACTTGGCTCTTTAGCATCTTATGATGTTATAAAGATAACAATGTCGAAATTAACCAATTAACAAGCTCCTTTTAGACTTGCTGAAAGTATAGCAAACATGATAACAGTTGTTCTATTACAATCAGGTAATACAACATATTATTATTTTAATCACCAATAAATGAATGTGTCTTCGGAATATTTTATTTCTATTAAACAGTGAATGCAATTTCAATATATAAAGTCGCTTCACGCAGTGTGTGTGTGTAGTAATATCATCTGAACATACTTTAAAACATTATGAGAAAATTAATGAAACGATCTGAAAAAATAAGTCAGCGAGGAAATTGAACTTACGGTTTTTATACAGACACAGACTCTAACACAAACTGCGTATGGACTTGGCAAATGCATTGTTAATAACACACTGGATTTAGTAAACGAAGTAAGGTAACCTAAAATATTGAGGGAAGAAAATGGGTTACATGGACTATTTTCGATATTATAAAAATAGAGAACAAATAGATCATGATATAGCGGATCTGCATTTATGCGGACGACCAAAACTGTTCAAAAAACAATTGGTAAGATTTCACTTGCAAAAGTGAGAAAAGGTAATCTTATGTCTTAAAAATAACTCGCATTTTGTGAGCATGCACGTTTAATGTTGAACCTTGTTTTAATTCGCGTTTACTGGTCTTGCTTAATCTTTTATTTCAATCAGACATTGACAAATGCAAGGAATTGGGTTACAAATTGGCTTTTATCTTACGCAATGGTTGATGTAATGTGCTAACTCGATACTTAGAGCAATGTGGTAAACACCTATTCATGGTAGTTATATTTACATAAATAACGAATTAAGGGAAGGTATTATGTGTGCCTCAATAACGATGTATCCACAAATGGAGGTTTATATATGCAATTTGTAAAGTTTCACAAAATAGAGATCTAACCACCCACTCGAAACATTTTATTTCTACTAGAATTTCACAATTAACATCGTTTGACAAATCCTGCCCTAACAGGTATCCATGTGACAAATGTGTTCAGTGTTATCTGGGGAATATGGAAGTTCATATAAATTTCGTCAATATATATTATTGTGGCACTTATATGATCAAACACGGAAGTTAAATACTTAAAAATACAACAGAACAAAGTTTTATGCATTACGCGAGTCCCCTACACATTAACTGGTGATACAATATACACTTGGAGACTTTTCTAACGCAACACTTTTTACACTTGAAAATCTCAGTTACGAGTAAAGATTTTGATATAAAAACGTATATGTGACCATTTGATTACATTCCGTGCATGTTCAACATCAAATCATTCATCAGTTACGATCAAACGCTATAGCACGTGGGGTAGCTATGGTTTCATCTTTTTGCACGTGGAAATGGTAAAACGCGATATAATTTTTAATTAAATTCATTTCATCATTTTAAATAGACTCTTACAGCATAAAACATAAAAGTTATTAAAACAAACAATATGGCTGATATGAATATTCATGAGCGCAACCGCACAATCAGCATGTTGCAGGCTACCTATCCTACGTGCATAAGCATCATATCGTCACCGATGAATGGTTTTATCGTAACCTTGCACAGAATGTAGTCAATTGATCACATGCAAATTTTAAGTTTATAATAATTTTATTTCTGGTTATTATTTTTATAAGTATTAAATACATGTCACACATGTCAACGCCCAAAACAGGCTAATTGTTTTGTATTTGTATTCACGTTCATGTGTAGATTAACCATTCGAGAGCTGGGTTTAAATTGATTTGAACCTGTACTTTGTTTTAATCGTTCGTTCAGAAAAAGCGAGGGGATATATTTTCTCAACATCTACGCGTAGATCATTTAAAAAGTGGGCGACTGCAGAAAAACGGCTCGCGGACATTGTCATAAGAATCAATTAAAACAAATAATATTCAAAGCAGGACATGCCAAAAGAACGCAAGGTTTATAGTAAAATATAAGTATGCGCATAATACACATGTATATTAACATAATTGTACAAAATTACAGATAATATTTCTTTGTTAGAAATGACATTTTGCCAAATTATTCCTGTTTAAATTGATCCACAGATCTTATCTCATGGTGTTTAAATCTTTGTGTTGGTGATAATGGCCAGTTCTGGTGCTTTCAAAATTGATGAATATATCGTACCTTACGGCCCTCGAGAGATAAGATAGTTAAAGAGTGACCATTGTATGAAGGGTACAATATTTAACATAACTAAACATTAAACTAATTATGTTCAGCTGGCGATCAATTTATGTTGCTATCCTAAAAATGTTTAAATTAAAGAAGATTTTAACATCAATCGTAATAGGTTAGTGGCAACAATTTAATGCGTGTTGTTGTTTTTTGTTCAGACGTTAACAATACGTGACACATATTTACATTTTCTACACAATTTAACTTAGCATAATATAGCCTTACTTCTTGAGATGACACCTGATGGCAAAGACAACCTTCTATATTTTGGTTAGTACGATGTTGACAAACGTATGATTAGTAACATAGGTAAAAACAATAAAATGTTTAATATTGTGGTTGTCACAGAATCATTTAGATTGTGTGATGCCATATTAAGAAATTCGGGTACATTACGAGCACTGAGTGACATGAGCTTAAGAAGCTCTTCGTGAATATTATTATATAATAATTGGAATCCAATCAGGAAACTACATAACACACCGTTCAGATATAAAAAATTAATGAACTATCAGGTTAAACGAATTGAAAATAAAATGCAATACAAATGTTATAGAAAATGTTATAACAAACTGTCTAGACTAGGGGTACTTCATATGCATACACGTTCATGAACAATACGAAAACGAAATTATTAAATGCATGTTTGGATTTACGCAACTAATAGGAGTTATCAACGATACTTCAAAAGGCTCAATTCAAAAGTAACCATACATATTCCTCTCATTAAAACGAGGGAAACTTAAAAAACCTTGCTTTGATAAATGGAAAATATATTTTTTCCGAAATATAAATACAAAGTAAGGCCGGGTTTCCATGCATCCGTGTCCGCGCTCCGTGACCGCGTTCCGTGTCCGCGTTCCGTATACGGACAAGGAGTATCTATTCCATGCATCCGCTTATTATTTTAGCCTTTCCGTTTTAAAAGCTCATTCCGAACGTGGTGGTTCTTGGATTAGGATGTCGTTATTAGAAGAGCACACATTTTTTATGATGACTGCTGCGGCAGTTCTGCATGTTAGTAGACGGAAACGCAGACATAAAGGTACTGGACACATGCCATCATAAGAAACCGTCAAACTTACGGTACATACTTGTTTTTGTATTCTTTCATACGTTGGTTGTATATTTCAGGATGATTCCTTACTAAATGTATTATTTTTTCACTAATATCTATGCTTGAAAGTCGACCTTTCATGTTGACTGCCGTCCGTGTACCGAGTCCGCGTCCGTGAAAAATCGCTCACCGAGCGATTTTCACGGACGCAATACGCGGACGAAAAATGCGGACGCGGAACGCGGATACATGGAATCATTATAGCTCCAACAAATTTCAACCAGTTCGGTTTTTTCGCGGACACGGACACACGGACACGGAACGCGGACACGGAGACATGGAAACCCGGCCTAAGTCTACACAGGCAAACATCAGATATCTGTAGTCAGTACCATGTCCTGTATTTATGTCAAGTGATCAATAAACGAAAATAACGAAACAGTTTAGGGAAGCACATAAAACAAACACACATGAATACAAAAAAATATTATTCTATTGTCAACAAATTTAACAGCGAAAGGGAAAAATTGAAATAGATGTTTAAACTTAAACGTTGAAAACATATATTTGTCCTATACCATCACAGCGCAACAAGGGATTACAGAAAGCATACGCCAACGAATTCAATCGGTATCGACATCATTGTTATACACGAAACTATAATACAATGCATCTTCTTTGCAATATTTTTTTACATATTTGTACGTTTCTATTTAATGTTAACAGATTAAAACTTTTACATATGATGACTATACGGCATAATTTCACATTTTGAAATAAATGTGTTTACACTGTACTAATTGTGCTCTACTAGAACAATCGTATATATTTTCTTTGCAGATGCAGTACAAGTTAAACTTTGATGTGATATTTGACCATGCTCAACAACAAGAGGTTAATCAGACTTGTTAATGTTAATATTCAATGCCATATTATGTCCTGTATTATAAAGGATATCTGTTACTTTCCGAAAAGGAACATGCATACGTTGGTGACGATATTATTATTTTTTTCTTTTAAGGTTTTCATGTTTTGCATATTTCTTATTTTATGGGTTTCTTACATACTATCCACATTCTTTGGTATAAACATTTGTGCAGCTGATTGTTTTGACTCATTACATAAGTTTAAACCAGTTATTGTATCTTATTTTTCTGAATAAGTAATTACCAATATAAAATAAGGAAGTGAAAGTATATATGTTTACTGTTATTGCATGTACATAGGAATAAGTAAGTTAATGTATACGCATAAACGACATAAAAACCATACTGCTTAAACATGTTTTAAAGACTCTTTTTGTTTATATTATATTAAGTGTGTGTGGTTGTCGCATTTACAACCTTTAAGCGTAATAGTGTATTCATTACATGTCGTAATTAAGTATAATTTGTTTACAAAAGCTCAGGAAAACGTTTTCCAATTCTATATAATTACACCATGAACGTTATGAACAAATAGCTAAGTTAATATCTTACAAGAGCAGTAAACTCGATTGTAGAACAGAGGCAGCTGATTTTCTCAGATATGTTTGTAATTTCACACATCTGTCGACTAAGGTACATCTTACGAAGACATGATACAAGAGAATACCCTCGACCACTTACCCTAGAATTTAATAAAGGTAGAATTATAATATAGATTTTGTTTTAAATGTACACATATGAATGGTATTAATGCACATATATGAATAACAAAAGACATCGATACAAGATTTTCGGAACATAGGGACGACCTAACTCAGCCACGTTGCTCACTCGATGGTGTTCATTCACATTGAAGTCTTTAAGAGTCATCCATGACCACACGCACATAGCATGACACACGCAAAAGAATAAATAATATACACATCAAATAATAATATGGTGGAATGTTTACAAGCGTCGACACAAAGTGTAGAATTGCATATTAGAATATAGCATGCAGGTATTCTTTTAAACAAAAAAATGTTGTATTTTTGTATTTAAGCCATCAAACAATGCGTCATCTGATGTATACAAATGACTTCTTAAGTCTTTCCGAAAAAATGCAAATTAAATAGATCTAATATTTTATTGCAAGTGACCAACATATTTATTGCTTCTATTAGTAATACGCGTCATGTTCATTTTATTGATACATATGTATCCATTTATTCAGAATAAATATGTGTAATACATGATTCAGCCGCCCTACATATTTAGTCAAGCACTTAATGATTTACACAAATTAACAACACTTTATAACATTTTAAATATCGTAACAAATTTATATACACACAAAGATAACCATATAAATAAATCGCATTGATAATTTAACTAATTTATAATAATAGCGCCATAAAACTAGAATATACTAACTGGAATAAACATTACTATGATGCATGTACAATCATGGAATAAGCTATGAATGGTACCATATGTGTAATAAATATAAATAGCTCTAC
This sequence comes from Dreissena rostriformis, assembly GCA_007657795.1. Taxonomy (NCBI): domain Eukaryota; kingdom Metazoa; phylum Mollusca; class Bivalvia; order Myida; family Dreissenidae; genus Dreissena; species Dreissena rostriformis. Next base: position 19,701 of record VMBQ01001837.1, on the reverse strand, counting down.
GTACAATCTTGACATTGGTTTAATTCGTTTAATTTTAGGCAATTGTTTAATATAAATGTATCTTCTAAACACACGTTTGATTAAAAATTGTATGCATTGCAAGTTTATTTATTGACAAAAAACATACATAATGCCATAAACAAAACTTTATTTTAAAAACTTGTGGATATGTAATATGAATATTTACATAACAAATGATCACTTAATTACATGCACTGACTTCTTCTTTGCACATACATTGATATAAAAGTTTAATTTGCATGCTTTCAACTATTAACTTGCATTAAACTTGTATTTTAATTTTATAAACATTTAATCATATAGTCATCGATTTGTTATTGTTTATGTTATTTATTATTAGTTTATTTAATGGATAATAAGAAGCGTTCGAAAATAAATGTTTCGACATATGTCATTGTATGTAAAAATGACGCGTGAACTTAAAAAGCCGATACTGCAATTTACATCAAACTTCATACAAAGTCATAATACCATAGTTGTGCTACATTTATAAAGTAAGATAGGTCAAAAAAGCATAGTAACGTTGATTATTTGTATGTTTATAGATAAAGAGATTATCAGGTTTGTGTAGAAAAGTTATACATGATTGTCGATTTGATTTTGAACGCAAAGTGAAGATTATTTCCGCCTCGACGCTTGACTCCTAGTTCATGACTGTGTTGCCATCATATGTCTCTGTTCAAGTCACGCGCGACTAAGTTGCTTTTTTAAGATGTACGAATTTTAATAATATCCGCATGGTTCTTTAATTCCTTTGCATGTCAATACACCGACTATCAGTACACTTGCTGGTATAACTGTGTGTGGTAAGGTCAGTAGCATACACGATGGAGTGCTTGCTTTGTCTCTTCCCAAACTTTCGCCATCTATTGCGTTATATTAGCCATTTTAAGAGAGTTAGTTAAAGCATAATGTCATTGATCTGGTAAACCTTTACACAGCTAATCACACAGCTGTTTAATAACTGTAAGATTTTATTAACTTTAAGAAGATATTCAAATGCTTCGAGCACTCATTTCAAACCACAAATATTATACACATATTTATACCGAGATTGGAAACATCTGAAAGTCGTTTTCGTACTGACTTCTCGCTGAATCGACGTTTGTTTAAATTATATTAGCGTCCCGATTGTTCAACTGAAATAAAAAAATGTGTGCTAAATATTAAGAGATTGCAATGTTAACAATTGGGTGATAGTCGTTAAATATAATCTTATAAATTCGATAGCCAAACATGTTTTGCCGATAACGTAGTTTAACGAAGTTTTAGCACAAAAGAGATTAAGGTTATTGTCTATAACATAAGTCGATCCTTCAGATTGTCAAGTAGTACTACATTTGTCGTTTTTTTTTGTCTGTTTTGTTTTCCGTTCTTTACATTAATGTTCCATTATCATTCATCCTTCTTGTCTGAGTGTCAGGTTTGAGGCCCTGCAATCTGGATTAAACCCCAAATGCTATGCTTTGCTTTGATAATTCCAAGATGTTGACCCTTGTTTTATTTATGTTTTATGTGTTTAACGCATGTTTTCTGTAGTGTTTTATGCTTTCGTAATGTGCAAGACTGTTTGGCAATGGTCAAATTAAGGACCTCGTATTGATAATATTGTTTCTCCCTTCTTGGTGCAGCTGACTGTCAACTTTGTATATATTGGAATGATATTGTTGTTCCATTTTTGTTATACATTCATAATATAAATGAATTAAACGAATTTCAATAAAACCATTATTTTTAATAATACAAAGTTAAATCATTATATTTTCTAACTACACGTTGCTTTGTTTCGTACCTGTTTGTATAACAACATTCTCACATTTTCATATATATAATTATATATATGTATATATATAAATCCGTGAGAACTTAATACACGACAAAAGTGTGCACGGAACAAAGGTGTTATACTCACTGGTTGGCATTTGAAGACAGTCATAGTGGCTAGGGTCCGTTGATTTGGGTGACAAGTCGTCGTACATTTCGTTGGAATACGATTCACTGCTGGTAGCACGAGTTCCTTCTGCAGATCTTCAATAGTAAGTGCATCTGTCATAAACTTATAAATGTTTATCGAGACGTGAGGTATGGAAACGTATTTTGACTTTGAATAGTATGTGTGCATGAATTGCGCTGCAATTAATACTTGACACGGACTGATATTATTTATACAATTTGCATTATCGAAAATGAACTTAAACGTGTATACAAATTAGCTCACTCTGAGAAAAATGATATTAATCCTGGACAATATCGATAGATATGTCGAATATTAATGAAGGAAAAGGATGTACATTTGAATAATAAATGTATAGATAAGCAATCAAACTTTCGATAATAGTGTATGATATAAAATACAAACATGTGTATGCACCGATTTTTATATCAATGCACGGTGTAGACGTAAATACACCTTTAATAAACGTACACAACTGTTTATTTTGAAATGCGTTTTCGGTTTCGATTTATATGTAGAGTTTTCATATAATTTGTGAAATACTTATACTCGTAGTTAGTATTTTATGGTGTTTCACTCTTTCAGCACAATTTGCACGGATTTGTGTTGATTACAATAAGTTCTTTACATATATCATAATGTTTTTTAGTGCATACAATGTGTAGCGTTACTATATGAAGTGGTATTATACAGTGGGTATTTTATATGTACAATCAACACAATTGCATTTGAAAAATGTATCCGATTTTTAAATTCAAATTGCAATAGTATTATATGGATTAGGTTTATGGATATGCATGCACTTACTGGTAGTGTATTCTTCGGATGTACAGCACAATACCTACTATACAAGCCGCTACAACAACTCCTAGAACCGAAGACACAGCTACTAAGGCGTCAGAAGGACTCTCTGGACACTTTGTTGTAGAGATAGATACCTCAGCTGCAACACGCATATCGGATCTTATCATGTTTGTGATTGCAATATAGCATACATAAATAATGAGAAAATGCAATTATTAGAATTTGGATAAGTACATCGATGAATACAGTTCAGATCGCTTTCGTTTTGTCGAAAGTTCAAACCAAATAATCCTCACATGCATGCTGTTAAGGTGAGGCGAAATAAATGCTTTAGTTGTGAGTTGTGAGTTGTAATCGATGAAGTTATATTCGTCACGATAAAGTAATTGTAAACTTAGTTGAAGCATTAAAAGTAAATAAAAAACGCAATAATTTCTTACGTGTACAGAAACCATGTTGCATCCTGAACCCATCGTGGCATTGAAGAGACCCTACGCAAGATCCGTTTACGTGATGGCACGTGTCACAGTGACAGTCCTTAGAGCAGCTTTGTCCGTAGAAACCAGCTTTACAGGCTGTGTAACACAAATAGAAGGATCTATAAACATAAGAGTGTCACAGTAGTGAGAAATAGAGAATATATGATTGGTGACTTCTGATATAATGTGATTTCAGACGAGGCTGATATTGCGTAGGAAAAGGCGAGGCTTGCCGAGCTTTTACACACGCCATGTCGGACGAGTCTGATATACCATATATTCTATTCATTATGCCATATTTAAATCAAATAAGAAAAATATAAACAAGATAACACAAAAATAAACAAACGCTAAAATTGTATTGATGTACGGTAGTAAAATATGCAAATGAAGCGGCCTGATTACATCAGCTACTTGGGCGAATTCTGCAATGCATATTCGTATGAAATAGTTCTCAAGTAAACAACAAACAATAACATTTTAAAGCACATAATTTAAAAAATAAAATAAAAAAATGAAGTGAGTAATCGATACTTTAAATTACAATTTCTGCACTAAAAATACATTTTCAATATTGTTTATAATAACACAATCGACATGTACATGTCTTTCACGTACGGCTATTTTCAAACTCAACGTCAAAGCGAATTTGTAGAGTGAAAAATTGAAACAATAAAGACAGTGACAGAATGGAACTGGATTTTAACGTTATGTGAACATTGGAATAGGTAACAGTGATTTATTTTTCAACTTGTCTATCTCCGTAGTTTACGTTTAGTTGTGAGATGTTAACGGTTTTTCTCGAAAAACAGCCCTCCACATGCGAAGTTAAAGTGGGTGGGGAACGCGACTGCTTGTGGATTTTGAGTCGCTGGAACTTCGTAAGGAAGCTGCTTGTGTGCAATATTTAGCGACGATGCCAGCTGTGTGTGAGACGAAACGAAGATGCGATGGTTTTGAGACTTTCTGTGTGACATGATAGATTAATTGTTGTTTGACTGACAAAATAAATGATCATATTTTTATATTTTTATGTTTGGAGACATATATTGCTGAGATTAATATCTTCACAATTGGGAAATCCCAACATAAGTTGCCTGCCAGTGTGACCAATGGTCTGCATAATATCCGTGGGAGAGCATCCTGAATCCCACAGCTTCTGCACCATATGTTTCCTGGCCGAGTGGTTGGTAAGTTTCATTGTTAGTCCATATAAACGGACTCCCAGAGCCTTTGATAATTTTCGCTATGGCGGCTCTGTGAGTCCATATGCACCCCTTCATAAACATGGGTGCAGTTCAGCGCACGGAATCCGTGCGCTTCACTAAACAGACGTCATTCGAGACAAATTGAGGAAAATAATTAATAAACTTCATAAACATGTTAAATTTACCTGAATAGCAACCTACGGACGTAATCCTTTGCATGCACCCTAAAAAAAATACGACAATGTTTCAACACACTATTATCGCTGACATTTTTATGTTTAAATTTGAAACAGTTTATTCTTAATCGAATACCTCAATATCGTTATGGACTGAGGCTGATGCGCAAAATATTGGTGTAGTGCGACCTAACTGATATTGGGTCAGTTTTCTCCCTTTTCCAAGCTGGTGGATACAGAGTACGAAAGATAAACAAAGTCAATAAAAAGCAATTATTTCTTGCTTTAATGGTACCATTGGCATGAGTTTGTGGTTAAGACAGGTAAACGTTGATAAGTTCTTGCAGTTTCAGTGTTCCTTTACCCTTGCATTGTTGATTAAATTGTGCAACCATGGACAAGAGATAGCGAATTGCAACTCTCAGCAACCCATTGGGTTATAAAGCTGAGAGTTGCAACTAGTTTCATTGTTATACATTCTTAAATACACATGTTTCATAATTTGTGGTCTTTTTTACACACATTCTCATGCTGATGAACCAACGATCTGACAGTGTCAGTTATCCTACTGTCGCGCACTGTTCATTCAAAATTGTCGGAAAATGAGTCGTGCACTGTTAAAAATTGTGAAAAAATGAGTCGCGCACTGTTCTAAATTGGTGAAACAAATAGTTGCGCACTGTTTATTCTGATTTCAAAATTGTGGAAAAATAAGACCCACAATGTCCAAAATTGTGACAAAATGAGTCACGCGCTTTACAAAATTTGAAAAAATGAAAAAATGAGTGGCTCAACCTTTCAAAATTTTGGCAAAATATGAGTCATGCACTGTTCATTCAAAATTGTTGAATAATGAGTCGTGCTCTGTATAAAATTGTGAAAAAATTAGTAACGCGCTGGCTGTCCAAAATTTGAAAAAATGTGTTGCGCCCTGTTCAAAAGTGAGGGAAAATGAGTCGCGCACTTTTCATTCAAAATTTGGGAACAAATGTGTAGCGAACTCTTCAAATTGTGAAAAAAAATGAGTCGCGCACTGTTATTAATGGTGAAAAAATGAGTCACTCGCTGTACAAAATTTGAAAAAAAAATGAATCGCACACTGTTCAAAATTGAGGACAAAATGAGTCGCGCACTGTTCATTCAACATTGTGGAAAAATTAGTCGCGCACTGTTAAATATTGTGAAAAAATCATTCATGCGCTGTACAAAATTAGAAAAAATAAGTCGCGCACTGTTCAAAATTGTGAAAAAAATTAGTCACGCACTGTTCATTCATAATTGTGGAAAAACGCCTATTCCCTTACTAAGCAAAAAAAGCCCTGAGTCAATAAAAAAATATATTTTAAGTTTAAATAAATTCTTAATTATTTTTTTATATAAAGTTGCGTTTATACATTTCCATTTTGTAATAATAATATTGTGTCTATTAAAGTTGTAATTTGTTCAAATTGTTCCATAAAAATATTATTAATAAACAGTATATTGAAATTTTATCTCTTTTATTTTATTATAACAGTATAAACAATGTTTTTCTTTTAATTGCGACCACACATTCCATGGGTCATCTACCCAAATTCTTGGCGGCACCGTTCTACCATCGTCAGTTGCACTGGTCCGAATCTTTCTCTGTCTCTCAACCCATCTAATTATTTTAACGGAAAGGTAATACTTTTTTGTTGACAAATTTATTTTTAAGGGTATTTTTTATGTTATTGTTTTATCTTTGCATGTTATAAATTTAAATTTAAGTTAAATAAACATTTATAGATATAGAATTTCATTATTAAAGTTGTACAATAAGTGATTGATGATGTATTTTTTTCTAAAGGCTTCTTTATTTCATGTTCAGGTTGACTACACAAATTTCCTGTGTGGTTGTGGAAACAGAACCATTTTTTATGTGCAATTGTGATTTCCGACACTTAAAAATTGATATTGTCATGTATTATTAGGCATGGCAGGTATAAAAAATCATCTCAACAAGTATTAAGTATTTTACTTTGTCAATGTTAATTCATTGTGTATGATATTTACCTTTTTGCCTTGCTTTTTAAAAAAAATGCCACAAACAAGGAAAGCAATGTAAAGTATTAGGTATATTTTTTTTATATAGTCTTAGACACGATGTCAAATAAATATTTGTCATAAATTCTTCTTTTGATCATTTTTTTTTTAAATAAAACGTTTAAAGTCTTTTTGTGTTCAGTTAAATGTTTATCATTAGCTACTGTTTTAATTTGTTTTCATCTGCAGCGAATGAATGGCGCGGTGCAAATTTGTATTTTCTATTGATTAATGCTCATTTTATTCATATTTCCCTATGGATATATACTTAATAAAGTGTAAGTTTCGTTTTTTGAAAAAAATTAAATGCTTCTTGTTTATTAATGTTCTGAATAAAATATGAATCGCTATGTTTGTTTACATTTTAACAAAATAAGCGACACTCCACGTCTACAAAAAAGTAGTTCTCAGAATGGGCGGCGCTAAAACATAGAACGTAAACAAATTCATTGCTTAAATCAAATGTGGGAGGAGTTTAAAAACGGATATTCATGGGCGGAGCTAAAAGGCGTTATCGGATGGGGTATCCGATAACACTTTAAAATATCATGTCAACGAGACGATATTGGAGACCAATGTAAATGTGCATACGTGGCATAATAAATAACACTCGACGGCGCAGGTCGTTATATAGACAATCCCAGAATCGATAAATTGACCGCCGCCAAATTGGCTATCACGTGACCCGCTGATCCTGACGGAACTGAAGAATTTGGCAGATTACAGCGTAATCATAGTGTACACCCGCTTTATTCCAATAAATAGTACTTTATGACTTCGCACAGTAGGATTGAAAACAATTGAAACATGAAACCAATGGTCGATTTGTATCACATCGTTAATCAATAAGTTACATAAAAAATATACACGATATATTTATAAAATATGTGTCTCTGCAACAATATTCAGTGACAACACGTAATGTTTAAGGCCGAGTTTGCTTTTTAAGCATACCTTTCGGTAATGCCTTTGTATAAAATTTAATTATTTCCTTATGGAATAAAATTCTTCAATGAAAATTATAAAGGTTATAGAAATATCTAAAGTCTAAAGACCGAGGCCGTTCTTTTTTATTGAATAGTACATATCTTTGTTTGTCTAAACATTTTCCATTTCGTTATTAATATTCCTTTGTAAGTGTCATTTTAAAGGTAATATAAAAATACATAGCCGAAATGAAGTTTGTGATTCTAAAATTGGTCCAGAAATATTTATTAGCGAACCTCTGTAAGATTTCAGGTAGAGGCAAACTTTTTTAATTAAAAGTATGTATCTGGTTGAGTCTAAAACTAGAGTGCTTTTTAGCAATTTCTTATATTTAAAAATCGCTCTCAAGCTAATGCAAGAATCACTAGCCGGATATGAATTTTGTGATTCTAAATGAACAAGTACCGGAGCTATTCATTTGCAAAACTGTGTAAGATGTCAGGACATGGCATACTTTTTCATTGAAAAGGACATATCAGCTTTTGCCTATAACTTTCTTATATTATTTTTTAAATAACGTTTAACATGTAATATCAAAGTTTATAGTCTGAATTAAACTTTTTGGGCTGTTCTCAATATTTTCTAAACTGATTTCATTATTTATTAAATTTTCTTAATAACATCTAAATTCACGATATACATGATCAACATAAAACATATGGAGCCTTAAATAAACTTGAATAGTTCCAATTGTGTTTTCTAGATTTGCTAAACTTTTCTCTTTATTTAATTTTCGTAATAAAGTCTAAATTTACGATAAAAAAATAACCCGGTAAAAACACGAACAAAATAAGTGATTTTTTCTTTGTTTATTATGGATGATTAATTTCAGCAAGATAAAGGTCTTGAAAAAAAACATCAGCGATAAATGAGCGAACGAATCCGCTCAATGGGAGGCGATGTCCTAAGTGTGGATTAAACGTGTGTATGGGTATGCCCGTGACACCACATGTCTGCACATGTGTAGATACCGTAATTAAGATAACATATCACGTGTCACCTTTAAATAACATATTAAATGACAATCAAGGCCTTATTCGTGCCAGGGACCCATACAAATAGGTCCCTGTTCATGCTGAGTTTTATTACCCTTAAATGAATGCAGATGAATCTTATTTCTACTAATTACGTAATAATTGAAATTAAAAAAACACGAACTAGTATGTGATGATCAGATCAATAACAGAAACTATTTAAATCTTCAAATATTTTCGATAAAATCGTTTCGCCTTCTTGTTTAATTCAGGGACATGTTTTTTCTGTACCGTTTTGGAGGCGCGCGCGAGTATTCAGGGGCGGTAATCCGGGAGTTATTAATTTCTGTGATTGTCTATTTAGAAAGATGTAAGATTGTATTTGCACATGTCTGGTTTTGACCTCAGAGGCATGGAGCACATTATATTGTTACATACCAAATATTAAACCTGTTAGACATATGGTTTCAGAAGCAACGGATTTAAAAGTTATTTACCATACTTGTCTTTATAAAAAACACGATACCTGTACACCTTGGATTGTAAAAGTGGTGACACATAACACTTGACGGCGCATTTTTTTCGAGTTATGTATATCGTTATAGGACAAACATTCTAAATGGAAAAGGGTGTATACATTTTGTAATATGTACCCCAGAGCAACATAATCGAATATATAAACAGCTGTTTACCATAAGGAAAAGTGCATGCAAGCGTCAATGTTGAACGTTGAAAGGTATGGGGGAATTTATGCCGACAAACATGCGACTTGTGACAGAGGGACAGACAAAAAAAAGAAGCGATGTACAGGCCGACAGACGTACACTATGATTCCAGTAAGCCCAATTCTACTTCGTAACGGACGTATAATGATTAGACAATTATACCGGAGAAAAATCCTATGTTGACACATTTAAGCAACCAACGGTTGAAAATACGCAACATACAAACAAGACATGTTTTTAAAAAGACAATCGGCGTTGACATAAATGCTCATGTCACTTTGTCCTAAATATACAACTACACGATAAACATCGCCGATTAACGTACACTAGGAATTCACGAGCATTATCGAACACAAGCGTGTTCGGTCACTATTACTCAAAATCAGCTTCATCACTATTAATATCTGAAATAATTAAAGATTAAATTATTTTAAACGATATATTGAACACATCATTCGTTTTGAAACTTGTGAATTTATGCAAGATTTGACCTACCTACCTATAACGAATTGCACAATATAAATAACGCGAAATACCGCTACACCAGCAAGAGTGAAACCGTATTGTAGCACGCGGTCATTTATCTCTGGTAAGGAACCGATTTCCGAACCGTGCGACAACCTATCAATGCACGAGGCGTACCATACGTACAAAAGAAACACAAAGACATAAAAACAGCTTCATGAGCTACCCTTAAGCCTCGACACTTTATTTAAAAAAAAAAAAAAAAAAAAAAATAAAGACGTTATTATAAAGGCCCAACTATAAATGAATCTGTATAAATTGTACAGCGCGACCACAATTTTACCACAATTAGTACATGCATACACTAAATGCGTTCGTATAAAATAGCCACGCGCTATTTATAAAAAAGATGCTCTCTTTTATGAGCTTTTTTTAATTCATAATGAGGGGAAGTTTAAAACAAAAAAGTCTTGAATGCATGATGTAAATGTGAAGAACACATACAATATTGTTTTAAGTTGAAGTCGAGGATGTAATATAAGGAGCCATTCAGTACTTGTAAATTATGTAAGTCTATAATAATGTATCTAATAATCTTACAGTCACAAGTATGCTTGAAGGTAATTATACCGTTTTTTCATACATAGAAAACATTGTAAACTTCGTTCAAATGATGACAGATACAATTTGGCTGTCAGCTTTCAAATAATGTTAATCTTACCAACGCTGCAATTACTTTCAGTCCACCCAGGGACACATAGACCATTTGAACAAAGGCCAGAGATATGGTCACAGCTTACTCCGGATAGGCAATTGCAATGTGAGGAGCAGTTTACACCAAACAGGCCTTCATCGCATACTGTTAAAAGAGGCAAAGGATACGGAATAGCGCTAAGTTATAGTACAAGGAGTAATATGTGTATAATACATGTAATATACCGGTCAATCGTATACTTGCTTTAATACATAGTTATAAGAACACGGGTCGTGCATGCAAAAGCCATTTAATGAACACCATTATAAACGTTAAAGCCCAAAAACACTCCTAATCAACCCATATTTCCTAAAATATTTCTTAAAATAATGTTAACCGATACAAAATTAATGTTCCTTATAGCAAAAGCAAAAATTTCAACGCCAGATGTGGTATGGTAACATAGATTTAACGAGATACAAAATGCCCCTTTTTTGTGACGCAATATATTCCATTGTTATTTCCAGCAACGATATCTATTCATACGACACACGAACACTAAAATGGTACATGAACATGTGTTGAATATATTGTCAAATAAACAAACAAAAACAATTAAGAGCATTTTATATCTTGTTAAATGTATATGTATGTTACCAGACCACATCTAGCGTTGAAAGTTTGGATATTTCTAAAAGAAACACTATTTTTCGCAATATTAGTTGATTTTGAGTGTTAATGGGGCGTTAAACGAACACGTTTAACACGTCATAAAACAATTTTAAATCGTACCAGCGCTACAGTTACGGAGAGTCCACCCAGGCGCACATTGCTCATAAGGACAGTGGCCAGAAATATGGTCACATGTTTCTCCAAGTAGACAATGACAGGGGAAGAAGCAGGTGTTACCAAAATGGTCTGGGTCACAGGCTTCGAACACAACATAATATTAGAGAGAAAATATCATACATTATATGTATGTTTAACAAGTTTTGCTTTGCATTCAACATTATAGCAATTGTTTGCATTCATACATATCATAGCATACATATAGAGAATATTATGTGAGTTTTGGATAAAGATCAAGTTTACCATGGTTCGTGCCGAGCATGATAAACTTCATCTTTATCCAAATCTCACATAATATTCTATTTATCTTATTATTTATTCCCTTTTTCCATTAATAATTTTTAAATATCGCATTTTAAGACGATTTTTTTCTTCCGTATTTGACAAAAACAGATTCTCCATTGTTTGGAAAACCCCACAAATTATATAAAAATAGCGATAGTATAAAGCTCAAGTTTATACGATCGTTGTTATGCTATCGATTTTCATGTGGTAATAGGATATAATTAATTATTTAGTTGCCATCAAGTGTAAATATTGAATCTTATCAACGCTACAGTTGCACATAGGTTATTCGTACAATAATCAGGCATTTTGTCACAACTTTTTCCGAGCAGGAAATAAAAACGGGAGGAGCAGTTCATACCAAACATTTCAAGATTGCAAGCTGTAAAAATCGGAAGGATTACACACGTATATTGAAATAAACTAACTGTTTTCCGAATTGTAAAAAAGTTATATTCACGGAAAACGCGGACATAAAGAAAATAATGTACATGATATTGGTGCCCGTTAAACAAGACTTTAACAAAATGAAATTGAATTGAAATGTTTGACATTACACCTTTGAAACATTAGAATTCATCACGAGTCAATAAGATGAGAATTCATATGTTGTTACGTACCTACGCTACAGTTGTCATGTGTCCATCCAGCTGCACATCGCTTATTTGGACAGACACCGTGAGAATTGTTACAAGTTACATTGTTGAGACAATTACACATATTGGAGCAGTTAGAACCAAAGGTTCCAGGTTTGCAGGCTGCAATTATAAAACGCCGATTATTCTATAATCAATCGAAGCGTTCTACGCTGAAATACCGAGGCCTTACATAACCTTAGCTTAACATCAGGTGAAGATACAATACGATTTTCAAGAAAACTAGTTCTTCCTAAACAATGGTTAAAATTCGGGTAATTGATGCATGAAAAGATGTTCTCATCATATAATGTTAATTTTTAACGATTCATTTTTGGGCTGTGTAAGGTTTTCTTGCTGGTTAGTTATATTGAAAACAATTAAGCAGTTAATATGAATCGCTTGCAAACAGTCGGACAGACTATTATCTAAGTTTTTACTTAATGCATCTTCATAACTCGGATATTGTTTGCGAAAAAAAGAACAAAATAAGCAGCTGATATAAATAGTGCATACATATTAACATAAAAATCGTTAATAATTTTGAAAAAAAAAGTTTTAAGAGTATCATTCATCACGAGTGAATTAAATGAGAAACCGCAATTCGTTACGTACCTACGCTACAGTTGTCATGCATCCATCCAGCTGCGCATTGGTTATTGGGACAGACACCGTCAGAATGGTTACAAGTTACATTGTTGAGACAATGACACATATTGGAGCAGTTAGAACCAAAGGTGCCAGGATTACAGGCTCCAATAATAAAACATCGACTCAATCAATCAAATCAAATCATTGAATGCTGAAATAATTTTGCTTGCATTATGTTAGAAACCGCATGTTGCTACCTACCTCCGTTACAGTTGTCATGCTTCCATCCAGCTGCACATTGATTATTGGGACAGGAACCATTCGAATGATGACATGATACATTATCGTAACAATGGCATAGTGAGGAGCAGTTAGCACCAAACGTACCAGGGTAGCAGGCTGTAATAATGAAACGTCGATATAGCTATACTAATTGAAAGTGTGGAACGCTGGAAAATTTGGGCTTGCTGTAACTTTAGTTTTATATCAAGAAAGATGTAAGGAGGTTTTTAAGAACTGGTTCGTCGTGAATAATAGATCAAATTCAGGTAATTTGATGAAGACAGGTTGTTTATTGCTATATCGAGTTTAATACATGTTTTAATAGCGGTACGTAAGAATTCTGCTGTCGCCGCAGTCTAAAAACGATTAGTATATAATGCTATAACATCTGCAAATATATCATGACCTATCTGGTATTATTTATTTTGTAAACTTAATTCGATCGCATAACTTATCGCAAACCTCATAAAACTCCTATACATCTCAAACGTACACAATAAGTGTAGGTATGTCGCAATCTGTCTAATGATATAATTATTCTTACTTTCATTACAGGCGATTCCTCTCCATCCGTCTTTACACCCAACAGTCATACATGTGCCCGTGACACTTTCACATGGTCCAGAAAGACAATGACACTCACTTGAACAGTTTGCGCTGTATTTTGCTTGTTGGCAGTCTAAAAATATGACATTTTGAAATCAACGACTAGTCTAGTAGTCATAATAAGTTATAATTAGCAATTATTCTAACTTTATGATATGTTAAGGTCCTGTCTGCATACATAATTCCGTTTTTGTTCAGAGCTTTACATACAATAATGATGTTAAGCATTCTAGCGGTAGTTTTCGACAATGATCAACTGGACTGCACAACCTATTTTGTTACATGAAATATATCATAGAAGACTCAAGGACATCCGCACTAAATGTGAAGCTGATAAGCCGAGTATTATTATTTTACGGGCAGTACATCGGACGTTAAACAATAGACCCGAGGTAGAATAACGCTGAGGACTCATAAGTGTTAAACATGTTGTTAATTAAACTAACACAGAACACCATTATATTAAAATAACTATAAATCGACGGATGCGATAAACGTCAACAATTAAAAACCCGACTATGTGTTGTGTTGATAAATAATTCGATGTATTGTTTGAAGCTGATAGAACAACAGCACAACAGTAAGATCTCAAAATGTGTCGGTAAGAGTCTCCACATATGTTAAAAAAATTCTTTTAAACACGATATTCGGCGTAATGTTAAAATATAATGCACACAAGACCGGTAAATGAATCGATACCTGTCTTTTATAAGATGCTTAATATATGTTTATTCAACATTAACCAGAATAATTAAAATATGTGTTCTTCATAATAGTAATAATTCACGATAACCCGAATAACATAGCTATCAACGGCAAAAAACAAAAACAATAAAACGTTGTTTTAACTTAAAAGGTTGTGTTCCGTTTTTTATAAAACAGTAATGTTCAATGAATCTGCGTGTTTTGATATCGTTTAAACTAAGATTGGCGCTGATCGTTAGTTGAATAGTATCAGACGATATGTGCTAACGCGATCATGAGCACCTATATATAAGAAAACAGTCAAAATAAAAAAAAAACAAACAAATAGGTTACAGTAAAATAATGGGTTTAAAGCTTAACGTTCATCCCAAAAACATATATTTCTAAATAGTATACACCAGGCAGATTTACCAACCATTCTTGTTCATTGCTATATTTAGAACGTATACATATACATATATATCAGTTTAAATATTCTTTCGTTATTTGACATTGCCTATTCAATTCGAGATTAAAGGCACCCAAAACATCGGTCTCGTCGTAATAACGAGGTGAGTGAGCAAAGGATAATCAGATATTTATTGGTGATTAGTGAAAGAATATATATTTATTTATATAAAGTTGAAATTGTTTACATATACATAGGATATATTACATATTAAACAAGACGATAATTGATAAAGGATACAGGAACCCTGTTTATACGTGAACATACCTAAAAACGATGTAAAAACAAGATAAGACAACATAACCATGGCTCTCGTGTAACCATGTTTTCAACGAGTTAAAATAATCGCGATTAAATAATTTCAAAAACATATATGTAGGCTGTGTTCAACTTAACATTTCATGTATTGACATAACACAAAATATCATGCTCAGTTATTAGTATAATTCGAAAACATTCAGCTTCAAAGCACTTTACCTGTTTGTCGGTATATCATAATCTCGCATATAGTCATATGGGGATATGCTGTCATGCCACCCGAAACTCGTACTTCGCGTGGAGGAGTCAGTATTGTCATCGCAACAGTCCTGTTTTTCGAGGTGAACGCTTCGTCCTGAAGTGATTGATCCTGTCTTCCCAGTGACAATATGATGTTGTCAAACTGATAAAATGCTGCAATACGAAAATATACAAACGGCGCATATGAACGTTATATTGACATTGGTAAACAATAAGTTGCTTGATTAATCTTTGTTCTTTGACAAATCCAAAATAACTGCATGTTAGGCAAAGTTCATATTATTATAAAATATCGTTGTTAAAAAGAATCCATGAAGCACGGAACCGTGCTTTTTTAGTTGGAAATAATAACACATTCTAACATTGAACTTTAAACGTGTCCATTACATAAATCCGTTAGTGAAAATGTAATACCAAATATGGAGGTTCACGAAATGTATGCTTTTTTTATGACATTATTTGACAGTGTGCAGAATCTGCGGTTATGAACTCGGACACCGTTTTCTCCTGAAAAAAAAGGATAAATTCGAGAAAACAGCGTTATGTAAAAACTCAAGGTGTAGGACAGTTGTTCAATGCATCTGTATGTCGGGACGATATATACCATGAGGACGATATTTTGCATAACCGTTCAATCCGAAATACGCTTCTCAATTCGATGAAACGTGAAAACTGGCTGTAACGGCCGAAGTTAAAACTGCCTTTGACAAAATCACCCTTGATCCGGACGTAGTAGTAGAATCAACCAAAATACAGTCATGTATACAAACGTTGAAAAGGGGAAAAGGTAATCGTCTAGCTTAAGTAACATGTCGAATAGGTATTGCTTGGCAACAACCATCACCTCCACCCCAGTCTCCTTCAGAACGATCTCAGACAAGACTCGGACGACGAAGTTCGTCTATACCAAAGGCGAAAATGGGAGAGGAAGTGCGCAGTCTGAAAGCAGGAAAATCTCCACGCCCGTTTCGAGCTGGTTAAGCTGTGCGATAATTACCGCATCATCAGCCTCATCAGCCATACCATCGAAGTCATGCTACGTATCGTCCGTTATAGACTGAAAAGTAAGGCAAATGAGCTGCAGGCTGGATTCAGAGCTGAGAGGAGCACAATTGAACAAATAGTCATCTGCAAATACATTATTGACAATCATCTGCAAAACCAAAGTGAGCTCTCACACATCCTACATCGACTTTAAGAACGTTTTTGATCGCGTGTGGCGCGATGGTCTTAGGCATTATCTGTTATGATTCAATATTGACGAAGGGCTGGTGCAAGTCAGCAGCGCAGTTCTTCTCAACGTACAAATGGGTGCCTTCTTTTAAACACCAGTGGGCGTCCGGCATGGATGTCTGCTCTCCCCCGCGTCCTCTGTAACATTTTCACTGGGAAGATATTGCAGGAGACCCTCCAAGACCACCTGTCCTCCATCTCGATCGGTGGCAGACCGATTTCCAACTTAAGACTCGCTGCTGACAGTGACCTCATATGTTGTACCAGCAGTATACTTCACCATCAGACTCAACCAGCTTCAGGTACGAGGGAGCAACCCTGTCCAAGGATGGTAGCAGTACCACTTAGGTCCGCATTTTAATTGCCAGGGCGACCGCAGCGATGGTCAGACTAAGCAGTTTGTGGACAAGCAGCTCCATCAGCTTCCCCACCAAGTACAGGCTCTACAAGTCTCCATCCTACTCTACAGCTTCGAGACCTGGACGCTTTACGCTGATACCGAACGCAGGAAACAGGCATTTGAACACACGTGTCTCCGAAGACAGCCCCGCATCTCCTACATATAGCAAAAGATCAACAAGAACGTCCGGATTTTTACAGCAGCACTTGTTGGCCCACAAGAATCACTCCTGGTAACCGTCAAACGAACAAAGCTGGCTTGGTTCGGACACGTCACCAGGCACGACTCTCTGAGAATAATCGTGCTCCAGGGCACGCTAAAGGAAGGTCGCCCTAGAGGCCGTCAGAAGAAAAGCTTGATGTTTAATATGAAAAAATGAACATCCCTCCCCATGGATGACCTACATTCAGCAGCCTACAGCAGATATAACTGGCGGAGGATGTCTGTGTCTCCGTCCCTCATTTCCCACAAACGGCCATACCGGGCAAGTGAATGATGTTGATGACGATTACGTTCACTTTAGCTCAAACACTGCCCTGTAAGTACACACCGTAGTGGAATAAAGGCCTGTTTAACAACCTATCTCTGTTAAACATTGACCTTTATAGAAAAATTGTGGACAGCAACACGACAATCACTTAACGCAATATGAACAGCAACATGACAATTTGTATCGAATACGGAGGATTGTATTTGAGTGAACTTTCGGTACGTCAGGATCCTTGCCCGATATGAAAGAGGTCGTCGCTCCAATAGCTCGCATATATTGATGGGCTGATAAACTAACTTATGAACAGTTTAAATTGTATATGACTGATTAAAAACAAACACTTGCTTGCTCCAACAGTTTGTGGAGACATGATGCTGTTGGCAATTTCAGAAATGGACTAGATGAGATGCTACATGTGTAAAAGATATAAAGTATCATTAGAATTACTCAAGAAAATTCATTTTTGTAAATTTGTAAAATGTGCAGACGTTTTGTATAATGAAAACGGCCTTAAATTGAAACAACCAACATTTACCTGCACGATCCCGTTCCCATATAAACAAACGTGTTATCTTTGCAATTACTGTTCGAATGATATATATGTGCATGGCATGTGTTTATTTTTTTCTAAAGAACGCTCCGAAAGCAGTTATAGGGATGTGCCAAAACGTGGATCGGTCAGAAATTCATGTATTGCAATCAGCGCTTAGTAATGTTGATTAAATTGTGCTAAAATATTAGGATATTACTGTTGATTTAACGTTGGCAGTTTTTAATCTATTATTGCGATAATAATTGATGAGTGTATCAAGGCAAAATATAGAATTTTATATATTGATTCTGATGTTTATTTCGTGTATGCTCTAATTGTTTGCTTCAATGTTGCTTATATCTGTTACAATTATTTGAAATATAGCTTTATAAACATGTTATGCTGTCAATACGTTCACTGAAAAAAAAACGAAGCGGATTTCTAAACAGCAATCGGGTATTTTACTTTCACACAAAGTATGTTGACTTGTATATTAAATTAATAAACATGCGTATGTTTGTATTGACTAAATTTAATATCTACGTACCAGTGTCGATACGTCCCAGAATTAGAATTTTTCCCACGAGATAAATCTTGTCCAGTGTCAGTTGCACCCATGCCGGTCTTTGTAGAGCTGCGCAACATGTACAATTGTCAGCAATGCCTCGGTCATGTACGATACCATCTGTGACTCTCTGCAATCCAGTCCTCCCATGGAACCCCGTATGACGTCACCGCGATGTGGGAATTAAGGATCTGAATAAGTTCTGAATAACAAGCAGTAATGATTATACAAAGGTAGCTATAATTATATAAAACATATATTATCGTGCACAGTGTGTTTGTCGAATACAGAGTAATATTGAGAGTGATGTTATCATGTTTATCAGATCTGATTTCGGGAATACTGCTGTAATATCAACAACATGTAAATTCTGCAAAATAACTTTAAGGAGTGAAGCTTAATGTGTGTTGTTATTGATCTGAATTTCGAATAACTTATTTGATCTCCTTCGTGAAAGTAATAAATGTGAAGGTGCTCAAGATTTGGCTTAACGGCTTAAGAATTGTTATCAGCACTTTAACGGTGCAATTCGTTCGGAGACATTGAAAATATGTTTTTGAAGCGTATCCACAATTATAAAACATTAGGACAAATGTTATGTTTTAAATCATTTAAATTATATATTAACTAACTGAATATAATTCTCACTTAGTCAACAAACATCAAATAAATAAATAAAAACATATTGCACGATTAGGACGTATCATAATATAATTGTTCTTGTATAGTGTGTTTTGTACGTGTCTTTCATAGCTGTAATTAGATATGAGTAGCTCAGTGTATTTATTTCAAACAAAATAACTCATCAATGATATTTGCTCGTCAAATTGACACTTCAGAATCTTAAATATGACAATTTTATATGTTTTACTTCCTTAGTTTAAAGAAACGCGTACTTTTACATACTTTGTCCTAAATTTAGTAGAGGAAGTTGTTGTAGTAGCAGTAGTAGCAGTAGTAGCAAGAGTAGTAGTAGTAGAAGTAGTAGTAGTAGCAGAAGTAGTAGTAGT